>OZ025299.1:162044312-162334775 GCA_964019185.1 Maratus speculifer
TTTTAATATTTCTTAGTTATTAAATTTATGCATTGCTCTCATATGTTGAAAAAAAAGGATTTTAGTATTCTTTAACACAGATTCAAACTGTTTGATTTCGGTCCTTCTGCTTGTGTATCCCTACTCTAATTTTCGTAAATATACTACAATTTTCACTTAATTAGTATATGTTATTGAAGTTTACTATAAAAATATTTTTATATTTAAAATGAAATTTGTGGTATTTATAGTTCATTTGGAGGGCCATGGCAAAAGATTTCCGCTACATTGTGCCGTATGGGAAAAATTGTTTGTAGTATATTTTAATGTTGCTTTAGTATTTCAAACATAATAAACTAATACTCGTTTCGGAAATTGCACTACGACATGCTTTCTATAGAATATGGAATGCATAACATTTATTATTCATTGACAGAGACTCATAAAAGAATTCGGTCACAGCACTGTTGTCTATGAATGATAACTGCTGGAATTATATTTGAGTTTTAATATGTATTTTTAGATTAACTAAATTTAAGAAACCATCAGGTGTTTATCAATATTATAGTTGACAGAGATACACAAAATAATTTTTTGCATAACAATATGTGTCCTTGTGTTTGAAATTGTACTGTGTATTTTCCAGTTGAACTAAATATTAATATACTAGGTAACTAAAAAATAAAACTGTTTACTAAAAAAAGTGTATAAAAATTTATTAAAATTTTTCCTTTACAAAATGAGCTGGTTTTTAAAAATTTTTAAATTAATAAAGTTAAAAAACATGTATAAGAAGAAAAGATTTCTGAGATCTTTCGATCGCAAACGCGATCATTTTCAAAGGATGTAGTTTAGCTGATAATAATTTCGCTGTGCTATTTACATACCTGTCTGAAAAAGAAACAGACTATAATTTGTTGGGGGTGTCCATGAAATTTGTTCATAACTATGCTGAAGAGTCAGATATTTTTAAATTATTAAACCAAATATGAGGTTGTCATAGGATAAAACATCATTACATACACTATTTCTTTTACTTAATATTTTCAATGATTCCCTAATTCTTAAAGTATAATAATCTTCTACAGGTATGATAACTTTTGCGTTCTGGAAATCTATTTTCAAATTTTGTCGTTTATTTAACCTTGAAAGTGCCGTAAATGATCGGTTAATCTTGATATCTCATATGTGCTCCCCCAGCCCTTTATTTATTTATTTATTTATTTATTTATTTAGAACTGGTTATACCTATGTAACTTAAACCTTTCCGGCGCGGACAAATTCTGTTAGTAAAATGAGAAATTATCAACTGACACCGGAATTTACAAACGACTTTTTAAGAAATCAAGACCTCCTTAATTTAAGCTTTTATTATTATTAAAATATTATTGGTGCCAATTGCAAGTCTGGAATTAAAATTAGGTGTGTCCAGACCGGACACACTGCGCAAGAAAGGGTTAACTCGTTTTATTCCGTTTAAAAGTCAATAGAATAGACACGTGCAATGTCATTGTTGGGTATGGGATCGATTTCCCTCTGAATTAAATCTTTTGATATTGTTGGAGGTTTGGCTGTTAAATTAATATCAAATTTCTTTAAGGCGTATCTTAATCTTTCATATAATCTTGGTACGTATTCGAAGATACAGATTTTAAGTTCTTTCATGTTTATTCTTTCATTTCGATTTTTCTGCATTATTTCATAAATTTATTTATGTGCTGAAGGGGAAATCCGTTATCTATTGCAATCTGTTTAATTATATTAAATTCATTTTGTAGATACGTTCTACTGGAAATATCCTCATACACTTTCATTAGTATACTAGATGTTTCTAGAATATAAATAAATTCATACACAAGACTGCGCAAAAGAAATTGGATATATTGCTAATTACCATCCATGAATTGTGGCTATTGGAAGTGCCTTTATTTGTTACGTTATGTGTTTTATAGAGGAATGAGGGGCTCTGCAATTATAACGTTATCAACTTTTTGATAAATTTAGACCCTCTCCCCTTTCGATATCATGCGTTATCATCCCTCTACCCCCCCCCTCCCCCGCGTAATTTTATCGTTATCATATTGTTTTTTTTATATATACTTTTAGAATTTGTATCTTTTGTTTAGAGTGATATACAAAACTGGTTACACATAGTAAATAAAATATAGCTTTATATCAAATAGCACTTAAAAGAAATAGTTACTATTTAAAAATATTTTATAATAGCTTCTTGTTTCATAATGCATAAATAGCAATAATGTCTTGTTGCAATTTGCCCCGAACGGTGGACGTGGGAGGGGGGGGGGGTTGCTCTTATCAACAAAGCAAACGGACATCATTCTTTCTCTTTCGCTTTCATTTAATACCAAACACAAGCTTCATTTTAAATATAGAATTTCTTTTTAGCATAGTTTTAAAATTCTTTTGTTGCATTTATTTTAATTATAAGGTTCTAACTTAACTTTCTGAGGGTTATCTGCAGTTTTGTTCTAACTTTTGCTTTGGATCAGCATCTCCTAAAGGGACCCTGTGCTGTAAAGGGGATTAGGAAATATAAAACTTAAAATTTTCTTTAAAAAATTGTATGGTGTTATTATTTTTTTCGCTTCCTAAAATGACATTTGAATCATATTTCTATCTTAATTAGAAGGGAAAATATTAAAGTTTTCTTTTTGTCAAAATCTAGTTTGAAAGCACAGATTGTCATAAGTGTCTTCTAGTGAAAATACGTTTTTCTTCCTGTGCATTTTTTCATCTTTTCTCCTATTTAAATTCTTATAAGTCAAGAACCGCTAAAGACAAATGCTTCTAACTGGAACATGCCTTTTTTTAAAAATTGTTTTACTTTAATTTTGATTCGGCAAATTTGAGAAAAATATTTACTTTTGAAAATAAGATTTACTTATTCCTTTATTTATTTATTTGTAATTTTTTATTTAAACATTTTTATTATTTTTTTTTAAATTTAGTATTTTTAGAAATTCTAAATCAAGGTTAAAGCTTAGATAAATTTTGTTTATTTAAATGGAAAAAATTTAATTTTACAAGTAATATTTCGAGTTATACCGATTTTAAATCACCCAGCGTTTTTAATGAATTTTAAATATTTTGTTTAATTGTGCGAAATTTTATCATGGGATTATATTTACAAATGATATAGTTAACCATCACTGAAAAATTCAAAATTTTAATTCAACAAATAAAAATTATTTTAAGATATGTCCCGGACCCTCCTAAACCCTATATGACCAGCCAACCGTCTGATTTCTTAACTTTTATTGTTCCCTAAGACACCTAAGACAAACCACTCAAATTATTCAAATTTAGCCTTAATTCGAGCATTTATATACAATACACAGTACGGCTGGTCAAATAAACATCACCCGACAGTAAGTGGCTGAGGAAGCAAGCAAAGAGACAAGAAAATCTGTCATGTTTCTTTGAAAATTCTTCGTGAAAGGGAAAGAATAATAAAACGCTACCTTAAACCAAGGCGCACAATTTAATTTTTAAGATTTTTATATTTGTTCGAAAAAAAAAAATCCCGTTGATTTGCGATAAAATTCTATGGTTGAAAGTATCTCTAACGTGATATGAAAAATCATACAAAAAAAATTAAAAATTAAAAATGAATAATTAATCATAACAAAAATAGTGCATCTTATTATAAAAAAAAATATATATTTTATCTGGTTTAAACTTTTGTTTCATAGTAAAAATTTTGTATGAAAGTAAAGGAAAACATTTGTATTTCTCACTAAAAATTGGCCGAGGAAATCAGTGGAATTTTTTTAATGAGCAGTTTTTCTATTAAACAATAAATAATTGCAGAGAAATTTCTTTATATAAAATTAACGTTTGTTGAAATTCAATGTAACCTCGTAGCTACTCATGATTCTGGAAACGTTTCCTTTATCTTCAGAAATCATCAGAAATATCCAAAAATAATAGGTTTTTGAAATTAACAGTGGCTTTTAAAATGCTTTTTTTTAATTATGCGAAACATAAACAACTACACTGTTAAAAATTTGAAAGTTTTGATGCATTGTCACTCCACCGCTTTTATAGAAAGTGATTACTTCACTGTATTATGGAGCGTTCTCATTGGTTAAAAAAAATATTCTATAAAAGGGGTGAAGTGACTATGCAAAAAAAGTTTCACATTTTTAACAGTGCGTACACTGTTAAAAATGTGAAACTTTTTTTGCATAGTCACTTCACCCCTTTTATAGAATATTGTGTAGTATGGAATTTTCGTAAGCAAACCTGACATATCGGAAAAGATTTGTAATTTTTTGCACTTATACTGAGTTTTAAACATATATTACATAATCAGTTTCCCAATTTTAAATCGACAGTGAAATGATAAACATAGTATTTTTTTTCTTCAATGTACGTATATAAAACTTTTATATTTGATACAAAAAATTATATTTTATTCATTCTATTTATCCAGTAAAATTCGATGCCTTTTCTAACTTCCAAACATATTTTTTTTAAATGTGTATCTATTTATGACAAATATTGAATAGCTTTAGAAATAAGTGACGAATAATTGGGGAAACTAAATCTTTAATGCTCAAAAATGTTGAAAGCTTTAATAACGGAATCAGAGTAATCGAGTAAACAAAATCTTTAAATAATCAGAAAAAGAAATCTAAACTTCTGTTCAGCGTAGCGGGCATTGGCGCAATAAAATGTTAGAAACATTTATTTTCTTATTCAATACCCAAATCGGAAACATTTTCAGTCTTAGGAAAAAAATACCTATTTTTTAGACTGCACGTGCACATAGTACCATTCACAATTTTAAATAACGTTTATAAAAGACGTGAGGGAAATGTATTCAGATGTTTAATTGTAGTTGAAAATAAGAAATTTTGAAAACATAATTTATTTGAATAAAAAAGTAATAAAAATAACTTTTGTTAAGTAATAGAGAAAATTGTGTTGCCACTGGAAACAAAATGACAAACACTGACTGCAGAAAGTTATCTCCAATTTCTTACACGTAATTGCATCATAATGAGCCCCTGCCAGTATAATAAATAGCCAGATAAAGTAAGATATGAAATGTCCTTGAACAATAGTACTTTTATAAGACTCTGTTCGTCTTTAAAAAAAATACCTTTTTCTCCCAATATTAGTCTTTTATCTGTTTTTGACAAAGACAAATATTTTTTCTATGTTATGTTAAATCCAGACAGACACTGATTTCCAAATTTAAAATCAATTTTTCACAGCAAAGAATAACTTAAAAATTATCTTAGCTATTGTTACAGTTAGACTTGCTACAGTGACCAATATGTGTAATAAATTCTCAAGCTTTAGGTTACACGTACAATAACGAAAACCATTTTTAAAAAATTATGTTTTTTCCATCAATGAATACATAAAACTTTACAGATGGCACACGAGCTTGTAGATCTCTTTGTTTAGTAGTTTTTATTTCTTCTTCAGAAAATAAGTAAATTCGGTTACAACGAGGGGGGAGGCGTCCAAAATGTGGCTCGTTATAGCACATTAACCCCCTGACCACCGAGAAAAAGGCAGAATTGTAACGTTGTTTTCTCTAATTTTTTTGAATGCTAAAAAAAGATTTTTTTCCAACAGGATGTATTTTTTTTATTATTATTATATATAGGTATGTAAGCCTCTAGAGTATTAATCATAATTTAATTTCTTAAAACTGAATTATATATGTAGAATTATATTGATTTAAATAATGGCACTTTTGCAGTGAAACCTGCAGCTTAGTGATATCAGTTCGCGGCGGTGAAAAGGTTTTAAACGAATAATGAAAAAAAAAATAATAATAATAATAATTAACAATTCCGAGTACTACTATTTTTTTATATTGTTTTGTTTGTCCGTCTGTCTGTCAGCACTCTGTCTATTATAAAAATTATTGGACAAATTATTTAACCCTTTTTTTATTGCCAAAAAAGATTTAAGTAAATACTAAACAAGTAATTTGCCAGAAAAAAAATAAAATCAACTTCAAGGAATTATTTCTTGACATGTTTCACTTATATCCGTATTTCAACTTATTTGGCAAATTTTTAGGACATTTGCTTAGCATAACAGACTTATTTTTTGCCAAATCTTTATTGCTGTCCCCGGTCACTTTGAATCCGATTGATATAAAATTGCTCTTTTTGATTCGAAGTAGACTGTGATAATTTTAACATGTACCTCCCTGTAAAAAACAAACTATGTAAAATACGATGAATAAGATATATAAGTTTTAAAATATAAAGTAGAACTGTACACCTCAACCCGATATTCAAAATTCGTTACAATTGGCCCTTTTTTACGTTAGAGCCTATAACTTCTAAAATTAAAAGACAAAAAGATCAACTTGCGATTTTTATACCTAATTAAATCGAAATGAACACGCCACTAGAGTTAGTCCTATCCATCTATTAGAAGAAATTCGAAAATTTGGATCATCCGTATGAAAATAATGCATGGAAAGACATAAAAGAAAATATATAAAATAGTTCTATAAACTTCATTGTTCGAAGTCATTTTAAAAATATGTGAGCATCATCCTACACCAATCAAATTCCAATGCATCACCTACATGTTGATCGGGAGATGGCTGCACAAACCATCATCTCATTGAGTTAACCCTTAACTGCACCATGTTCCACATCTGGCGCATACCTAAACACCCCATAATTTTGTTTATGTGCCATGAATTTTGCCAATATGATCACTATAACTGATTAAGAATAGTCCAAAGAACGGAATGACATTTATTTTTTCCATGTCAGATGGCTGCATTTGACAAAAAAGTAGAATTTGTTCTTCAGAAACAAGAAAAAATTCGATCAAGCTATTAAGGCAAAATTTACTTATAATTTTTTTAAAGAATATTTAAAAATATTAATAGCCCATTTAATTTCAAAATATATCAATACAATATTTAAAAACTCAAATTGTGTATATAGGGTACATGCCATAAAATACCAAATTTTAACTGAAAATTTGAAATTTAATATTTTATTACTATTTTTCCCATTATTAGACCGATATATAGATTTCAAATGATTTTTTTCATAAAAATGGAAAAAAGTCGTGTAATGAAGGGTTAACGGCTGAAATTCTGGGATTAATTAAAACTCGATTCGCATATTAAATTGAAACTGATCTGTCAAATCATACCTTGGCAGAAAATACCTGCAAAACTGATTTTAGTGATTGATTGGTAGGTTTACCATTGTGTTTTCCTGCTCGAAATCCTTCATGTGTTTATACATTCTGTAACATTAAAATTTAATTATAAGCCTACCGATCAACTATTAAAATTACATCTACTGGTGGTTTCCACCAAAATATAACCTGGCAGAGCAGTTGCATTTTAATATGCTAATGAAGTTCTGTTTAATCCTGGAATTTCAGTCGTCAGCTCAATAAGGGGATTGTCTTTGCATCCGCTTCCTGGTCAGCTATGAATGATCTTTACACATAAAAATGTAGATTTGCAGCATTTTTATGTAGAAACATACACAAAAATTTTGTACAATTCTATGTATAATTCCACATAATTTTCCATGGTACAATAATGATTCCTTCAGGCGGAATATTTCCAAATTAGAGGAAAGCTTGCCAGACATAGCCAAAAACGTACATAAAATATTTGGTTTATTTTCTATTCGTAATTTCATCCGCTTTTCGACGACGTACAATCACACACGGTTAGACACACGGATAGACAGACATTTTGTATAAACATTTTTGGGTGGATCACTGACACCTAAAACGAGTAAGGCTATCGAAAACCTGAAGTCGAAAATATTAGATTACAGTACTTTCCTCTATTCGCAATAGAATAAAGTACTCTTCTACCTTCAAAACTTCTATATTCAGTAGAAGAATGTAAAAATGACCACGATAATACAAAACCTAAGCAATTCATTGTGATGATTCTTAAAATGTCATCCGATGCTTTTTCTTTTTAGCATGATTTACTTAAAACTTATTAATAATGCAGTAAAATATAATTTGAAAATTCTAGTAATTATAAACTAAACGCTAATGGATAATAACGTGGAGTAAAGCATCTTTTTTAATATGCAGTTTCAGAAAAAGAAAGATAGGAAGAAATTATTCATTAATTACTTTTGATAAATATGGATATACCTCTTTTCACCTGTCTAAACTATAAAAGACAATTTGTCCAACTTAAACTATGCATGGACAAAATCAATTATGCAAACAATAATCCAAGTAGAAATAAAAAAGTTAAATAGTTCACTTCGTTCCTCCTCACTGCATTTACACGAACGTTTGTTTTTCTCTTAAAGCTTCATTTCTCTTAAAGTGAGATATAAATCAATGATTCGAACGATATCTGAAAGGTAAGTTTGTCACTCAAACTAAAATCCGAAGCAATCATAGTAAAATAAATAGTTTTAAAAAGGTTTTCAATCACTGGAGTGTTACATTTGATGATCGCAAAAAAATAACGGTAGAGTTTGTTAATCAGAGATAAATTAGATAATGAGTTATTGAAAACATTATATTTGCACGATCATCATCCAATCTTCTGGTAAAGTTAATCATCTGACCATCATCCTATCTAGTAGTCTAGTTTATAAAAAGTGATGCACGTCAGATCACTGATGATCCAGTGAACTGCAAAAGAAATTTTATTATTTACATCCAGATAAAAGGTGTTTGTGTGGGAATCACTGTAGACTGTTTGAGTTTCAGTAATTTTTTTCTGAAAATTAGTAATTAAATGTACTTCAAAACATAGAATATTTGCATTTTTACTGGAAAAAATGTTGTAATCATGCAGTGTATTGCAGCAAGAAAGCCTGGCACCCAAACTGAGAATCAATTTACTACTAGTTTTATTTATTTATTTATTTTCATGCAGCATTAACTTTATGTCAATTTTTAAGTTTAGAAGATAACACAAGTAATTTTCATTCTTTTATAAAGATTTTCAAAAACTTTAGGGTTCTTTACAAAAATACAGCCATTGACTTTACTATTTTTTTCTTAGTTTAAGACTAAATTTTTAATTATAAGACATTCCGGATACTACTTTAATACACAATTTTTGTTTCTTTTTTTTCCATAAGTTTATTACTGTTCTTAAAAATATTAATGTATTAAAGCGAGTTTTAGTTTAAATTTATTGCGACAAAACAGAAATGGGACTTCTCTTATTTGTGGATTCTTTTGTTCTGTTTATTCCACTTCCCAGTAAAATTCCATTTCTTGCGTCTTTGTGCAAAATATTTCTGAGTAAATGATATAATAACTTAAAATAACTAAACATATTACTTCTGAATAATGGTTTTTAAATTAAAAACATATTTAAAATAAGACATTTAATAAAATTAAAAATTAACACATTAATGTGAAATAATAAAATAAATTACAGTAGATGTTTCAAGTTTGTACGAATTCTTCATAAGTACAAATATCAATCGACCATATATACAATTTGTGCTGATTAATATCTTGCATAAAGCTTTAAAACACCTACTATGTTATTATTATTATTATTATTATTATTATTATTAACTGGTATTAATGTGCTGTTTTTTTAGTTTTATTAAATGTCTGAATTTTAATGCATTTTTGTTGTAACATCTATTAAGAATTGATACTGTTAGACAAATTAGTTAAACAAGATTGTAATAACCATCTGTTACAAATATATAACTTATTAAATTTATATAAGTTATTAAATGAGATATTAAAATTAATTTAACGAGAAAACATTAATAAATTTTTCTCCGTTAATTCTTTTTTAACTTAAACAAGAAAGAGATTGTACACAAGCCTTCAGTTTTTTATAAGTTCTACTAACCCAGCACTTAAATTTTTTAGAGTCCTAGTTTAGCATGAATCTGTAGAAATTCTGGTATAACTGTCTATATCTTAGAGAATCATTAGAGATAACAGTTATCATCCTCTAAACCAAATACACTGTGTCCACTCTCAACGGTGGTCAATGGCTAATTTTTATATCGTGTGTCATAGACATGCAGTTCCAATTGAAAAAAAATTTCTTTTTTTAAGTAAAGAATTGTTTTTAAGTGATTTCGGTCAATAAAATTTTTTATTAAAAAATTACGAAAATTAAATTTTTATACGGTCTTCCGTTCCTATAAGTGATACTTAGTAAAAATTTCCCACTACGCTAACAAGCAATGCAAAAAATGTCCCATTCATCTAACATTAAAATTGACCGAGTTATGAAACTTTAAATTTCATGACTTAAACCAATTTTCTGCAACTGAAAACGGATGAGTTAGACTATGCTTTATGGGAACGTACACTAAGTGCTTAAAGTATTATGAAGGGCATTTATTTCCAACGCTGCCCTGTGGCTAATTCCTAAACCATTTGTCATAGACTTATAGTTCAATTGCAAAAGTGTTTAAATGAGATGAAGAAATATTTTTAAAGAAGGTGCTGCTATCGTATAAGTTTTACGGTAGTGTTAATTTTATTTAATTAACTTGTAGATTGGCTAAAATAATTGAAGAATTTCAAAGTTCTCTTTATCGAGAAAATCAAATTTTGGGAAATCGCGAAAAACCTTTAAATGCAACCATTGGTTTTCATTATAAATTTGTAGATTGTAGTGTTACATTAGTGCAGATTGGTATAAACTGGTAGAGAAAACAAAAGCAATAAGACAAGTTTTGAAATTCACATTCTCAATTGTATTTTTACATATGTTTTATTTTGTAAGGAAATGGAGCTGTTTCTTTTCGTGATTGTATTTTAAAAAGGTGAATTATTTTGATAAGCTTTTATTTGACTTATAATATGCGTTTGTACAGTTGGCAAAAAAAGTATTTGTACACCCTAATTTTTTTTTATTTTTAACCCAATAAAAACAGATATTTTGTCAAAAATAGTTTTAATACAGTCTGTTTACCGTGTGTTTTAAATTACACAGCAGAAAATTTCGATAAAGATGTAAAATAATTTTCTAATAGGAAAAGTTTAAAAATTTTTTGCAAAAAAAGTATTTGTACATTTCTCCATCCTGATATGTACTGTGTTTTATAGTGTTTATCGTTAAAAAGGACTACTTTTACAGAAGCTGTTAATAATTTTTAACTTCATATTATATTTGTCTGACATTTAATCCAATTTGCTCTTGAAGTAATTGAGTATAGAACCTAAAACTAGAGAGGCATCTCTAGATATATGAAATCCTATGATTGAGCATAATAAAAATTTAAATTCTCAACAAGAATTTGTAAAAGCTATTAAATTACCATTTACAACTATTGGATGTATAGTGAGAAACTATGAATAAATTAAAAGCATCGAAATTCAATGAAAACCAGGACTTCTCAGCAAACTAACAGTGAGGGAAAAAGGGAGTGTTGTTAAAAAAGCTTTAAAAAATCCTATGCGTTCGGTTCAAAAATTTGCTAGAGACCTTGCAACATCTTCTCGCATCAGAGTAATACCTGAAACAATAAAAAATATTCTTCTCAATGCATATTTAAAAGGAAGAACCTCAAGGAAAAATCCATTCATCAACGAAACAAATAGGCGAAAACGCATAGTATTCGCTTTCGCATACAGAAGTAAATCATTGGATTTTTGGAAAACAGTAATTTTTTCTGGTGAGGGAAAATTCGGAATTTTCTTACCACCAAGCATTCGATAAAATTGGCGAAAAAATAAAACTGTTCTAGATCCAAAACGTATACTTCAAACTATCAAACATGTTGGGGGAAATATTATAGTTTTGGGGTGTATAGCTTCTAATGGAGCAGGACATTTAAAATTTATTGACAATGGAAGGACAGGTTTAACATACATTGATGTGTCGCGGCATAATTTATTAAACCGTGCCAAGAAATTATGCGTAGAGAAAGTTTTTCACTTTCTGCAGTATAACTACCAAAGCATACTGCTGTGATCACCAGCACATGGTTACGACAATACTCGAAGACGACTGGTAACTCCTCTAAAATCTCTAGACTTGAATCCAATAGAAAATTTGCAAATGCTATTGGATGCAAAAATCCGGAAAAAAAATATGTATCAGTAAAAAACAGTTTTAAAGAAGCTCTTATTGTGTCATGGAATAACATTAACCAGACCGCTACAAAAAAGTTGGCGGAATCTATGTCACACCATCTAGAAGTAATCATTGCTAAATGAATTCACACAAAATATTAATTTGTATCATTTTACTAAATTTTCCTTAATTATATTACATTAATATAGTGTACAAATACTTTTTTTGCATTATATTTTTGTATATTTGCTTATTATAATGTAAAAAATCGATTCGTTTAATTTTGTTTTTGCTTCTATAATATTATAATGCATTAAATTAATGTATTACAGTATTTTTTGCTTAAATCTTTTGTTTAATTTCATTATAATTTAAAAAAATGAAGTGTACAAATACTTTTTTTGCCAACTGTATGTTTTTCTAGTTCAAAATTTTGAGTTTGAACGAAACTTTTAAGAAGAGAAATTAATTTGAAATTAGATCTATCAATAAAGGGATGACAATGATTTTATCTTTAGAAGCTATTTATCAATTTTTTTTTTTTTTAACTTTTCTTCCGCTAATGAACAAAAATTAATTTTCAGAAAGTTGCATCTATCCACTTTCTGCTAATTCTTCATCATTTACACACTGGCATACACGTATGACAATAGAAATACTACAAATAATATGGATAAACACTAGAACTGCCATTCTGCCAAATGTCTCGATTCAAAGATTTTTATTTATAATAATTAACATCGTTTCAGTTCAGATGAAGATTTTATAAAAACTTTTAATAACATTAGGATAAAGCTTATTTACTCTGGTTTTGTTCCTTTAAATTGATTGAAACTTGCTCAAATGAATCAAGAATTGTTTAATTAACTTATTAAAGAAATTTTATAATAAAGGAAATGCAAATCAATAATTTCCTTTGTACAAAAGTATTGCTTTTTTTTTTCGTTCTTGGTTTCGTTTATTTTGTGTCGGCTGATTATCTACTCGAGGGACATAGGCCCAGGGAGAAGTGCTCTTCCTGGGGGGGGGGGGGTCTTTCTAAGGTAGCCTAAACCGTATTTACGCAAGGTTTGAAGAAAACCACGGAAACTTCGAACGGTTTGGCGACGGACACGATTGGGTTCGAACCCAGCACCTGCCGTCTACCAGTTGAGAGGTCAGAACCTCTCGGCCACTGGTGGGGCTTTTTCGTTCTTGGATAATATGAGATTGATTTTCTAATATTCATGTAAAGAGTATGTTGAGTAAATGGGGGTTAAAACCAAAGGCATAAAAGCTCATGTTGACATATATATATATATATATATATATATATATATATATATATATATATACTACAAACTATTTTTGGGGGGCTAAAGGCTTCGGGGTCAGTGCACAAAATCAACAAAAGAAATTTCCCTCGTGGGAAGGGATAAGCACGTTAGGGACTCTCCTCTATGGCAGCACGGCAGAAGATTCCCTTCATTAAAGAAAGAAACAAAAGGGCCAATGTCCCAGAATATGATCTGAACGCATCTTAATAATATTCAGCGAGTCTAGTTTCAATCAGTCAGTTAATTATATGATCATTACAAAATGCAAGCGTTTCTTGATATTATTTTGAATTCCATTCACTACGCCAATTTCGTTCATGTAACATTAGCTAATAATACAACAGATTACAGTGTTTTTCATCCGTCTCTTACTGCACCACCTTCCCCTATGAAAAATACTAACAAATGAAAAGCTTTGTAAACACGTATCATATTAACGGATGAAATTTTAATATTCATACAATATGTTCCTGAACTTCACGTGCGAATTTCGAGGGGAGGTAGAGCGCCCGCTACAGCAAAAAAGTTTTGTATAAGAAACGAAGATTTAAATCCATTCATTAAGTCAAAAAATACATGGTAAACCGCTCCAATCGGAAATCTAAATTTTATTCACAACCCTTAGTTTCCTGCGCAAATTTTTTTGTTGTAGTGTGCAATATCTTCTCTTCGACTTAGTACATGCAGTTTCAGGAAATTCTGTACATTTAATGGCTGTTTTTCCCGTATTAAGATAACTTTAGAAAATAACCATGCCATGCCAATAAATATAAAGAACGTAAAAATTTTCTTCTATAATGAAATCGATTTGATAGTCTAGACCGATTTCGCCTTTCATAATATAAAGCAAACAACACGTTTATGAAAACAGGAAAACGGGTGACATTTGAGTGACAGAACACCTTGTCTTCCAAGTAGGGAAGTACTTACAAAACCCTATCTTCAATATCATCTTGAGGACAATAGCCCTATCGGTAGTTCGCTCACCTTTCATTATTAATGCCATTCTTGGACGAGCTATCATTAAAAGTTGGCTTCTGCTTCTTTTTAGATCCACCCACTTTTACCCGTTTTCGCCGAAACTTGTCTCGAGAGTCCGAAAGTAACCATGACAACTACAATGCAGGCAAAAAAGATCTCAGTATTCTCAACGATTTTCCTCCCATTTAGCTATCAGAACCCTATCCCTAAGGAAAAGTATCTAAAAACAGAAGTTGTAAATTTGAATAGAACAATCAATTCGGTATTAAAGAGCTAATAGTGTATACATTCTAGATAAGCATTTTCATTAACAGCAAAAGGATCATTTCTTTCATATCCTTTAAAACGTTACTAAGGATTACTTTAAAAATTAATAATTTTTCTTAGTTTTTCATCGATTGCGTTAAAAAAAATCATCAAAATGTTCGTTCAGAAGTGCTTAATACAAATTTAATCCATATTGGACCACTCTTTAAAAAAATAATTTTTTTTTAAAGAGATTATTAACAAGGCCTATACTAATACAGATAAATCAATACCTTTGAAATTTTGTAATTGTATTTATTACATTGTTTTCCAATAGTTACGGTGTGAAAAGTTTTTATCAAAATTATAAACAAATTAATAGAAAAATCTGAAATTGTACATAAAGGGTTCATAATATGGGACATCATATCGCAATTAATAAAATGAAGCGAAAGTAAAATTTTTGTAACATACAACAACAGATTAAAACTAGTCAAAACATAAAGCCATGAATCCCCAAAACAGCAGGCTAATCGTCTGAGCGAAGCGAAGGCTAATACACAGTGCAATATTACTTTCCCGAAGGAGGATACATTTATACAGCTACGATGCATAATAAAATCTTTCGTCAAGCATGACTCAAACAATGTTTGTCGGATTTCACTTATGATTGTCACAGAAGGTACCTATGGGGGTATCCTACTAAATGCACTTATTATGAAAAGAATAACTTTCAAACCGTTTTAAAATTATATTTAAAAAAATCATAGAAAAAAACCACAATTTATCTGTATACTTCACAGAAATTTGGTTTTCGTTACTTTCACTGGCTGGATGTTTTCGTAGACAACCGGATTAGAGCACATGGAACTTATAAAATACGCATGCAATAAAGGAAGTTGGAGATATATGATACCCTTTTTTTTAACAATTATTTATAATCCTCAGAAACAGTGTTGCCAGTGGGCTACTTTTTTAAAATTCAGATTTCTTGATTGATACTACTTTTTTGAAACGGTAAATTGCCTTTTGTTTTCGTCTTAATTATCATGTGATTGAATAAGGCACATTTAATCATTTGTAAAAAGTGGTGCCAATCAAGAATCTGAATTTTAAAAAAGTAGCCCATCTGGCAACACTGCTCAGAAAGCTTTTTTTAAACTAAGCTTTCGTGCTTTCTTATAAAGTGCCCTTTTATTTGTTTAAAATATACGGATTGGTTTTAGCTGTATATACAGGGTGGTTATAATTAAAGTTATCCTGTTTAGACTTACATAAAATCCGCTCTGGTTGAAAGATATCGATTAAATTTGCACTATAAGTTATATAGACCATGGGGAAAACAAATCTGCAATTAAAAAAAATTAGTTCAAATTTCGAGCACCAGGGTAGAAAGGAACGCATAAAGACCAAAAATATCAAACTGGAAGCAAAAATATTTTTTCCTTTACAGACTATGTTTAATGCGCATTCCATTTACGTCAAGCATATCTTCAAAGCGTATAATAGCTTATTAAACATTAGCGTGAAGGGATTTGTCAATCAATTGCCGCAATATAACCAGTTATGTTTGCTTTCAAATCAAGTAGAGCCCGTATGCTTTGCCCATGCTCTGATTTTTCAAGAGTCCCCACAACCAGAAGCCCCAGGGATTCCATTCGGAAGAACGAGGAGGCCATGTTGTCAGTAAACTTCTGGAAATTAACGGATATCTCCAAAATTAATTCGAAGCAGTTCCGCCACTCATTGGGCTACGTGAGGTGGCGCACAATCTTTCATCAATACGGTAGTCTATAAACGCTTTCGCTCTTTTAAGGATATAATGACCTTTTGTTGAAGAAGTTTGTATTAATGGACACCCGTAATTGAACACCTTTTAAGACCCTGAGAAGTGTTCCTCTAAAAAAATTACCAAGAATGAAATCAGTCGTAATAACCACACAGTAATGTGCTCAGGATGCAAAGACTGTTCATGGACAACATTAGGACTTATAATACCCCATATGTGACAGTTCTGAGAATTAACTGCTCCATATAGGGTAAAATGCGCTATTCGGACCACAGATTGTTCCAGTCCATACATTGTCAGCGGTTATTCTCGCAAATTGAGTTCTTGTGTCGGGGTCTGCAGTGTTTAGCTTTTGCACAATGTTAATATTGTATGGATACTGTAAGGTTCCACAATTCAAACTTTGATTTAAAAAAAAAAAAAAAAAAAACAATGGTTGACGTCGCCAAATAAGAGATAGACTCTTGCCAAGTGGCACGCCCTCGACGAAAAAGAGAACTGCGTTCAGTCAGTCGGGGCCGAGGTGTGATGGGAGAAAGTCGAAAAAGCTCTCTTCGTGTGTCGCGAAGAAGTATTGTTCTAGTGGAATAATAATAATAATATTCATGTAAATGTATTCAACTTCTGTGTTAATGTGTCCGTATGTTATTGTGTCATGTTAATAAATGTTGTTCGTATATGAATATGGTCTCCAAGCTTCAGAACTCTTCTACATTTGATAGTCGCTATAGTGCAAGAAACACAAAGATGTCCGATGGTTTTGGGAGATACAATAGCGATCCGTATTGATACCACTTTACAATGGATCGAAGAGCCTTTCCTATTGCAAATCAAGAGAGAGACAAATCACTTTCGACAATTGTCAGACCTACTTTTAGGCATTTTCATTTGAAATCCGTTTCTGTCATTTTCCTTGCAGCACCCAACTTCTCGATTCTCTTGAAATTTAGACATTATATTTTTCAATTGTTTCTTTTCGTAATCGTTTCAAGCGACGATATTCTCGCAGTACATTTTACAAATTATTGTCTTTCTGATAAAAAAGCTTCACCGGCAACGCATGTCCTTTCTTCTCAAACGGCAATGTACACAATGATATGGCAGCGACTATGAGATTTTTAAATCGCTCCAAATTTGCATAAAGTCCTTTCTCGTTGATGAAAAACTCCATCTATTGTTAGAAATTTGAACTAAAAATTTTATAGCAGATTTCATCTCCCCATGGTCTATATTTATCTATACATATATAAAATAGTTTGTCCTGACTGACTGATAATCAACACACAGCCCAAACTATTGAAACTAGAAGCATGAAAATTTTGATACGTATACTTCTTATGATGTAAGCGTGCACTAAGACGGGATGTTTGAAAATCCACCCCCCTATGGGGGTTAAATGTGGGGGGGGGGTCGAAAATTTTTGAACATCTTGCTATATCTCAGCAGTCGATATAGGTAGGAATATGAAATTCTGGATTACAAATGTACTAAAAAAATAATTAAACACATATTTCAACAATTTTACAAATCTCCCCCATTTACAAAGAGGAGTAAAAGGAGGTCGAAAAGTTTAGAACATTTGGCACATCTCAGCGATCGTTTTAATGAAGAACGTGAAATTGCAGAAAATAAATCTATTATAAAAATAATTAAACATGTGTTTCAGTGATTTTAAAATTTCTCTAAAGATCTCTAAGACAAACTCCGAATTCTAAATGAGAACTCCAAAACTAATTACAAGCGATACTAACTCAGTATCAATTTGTATTCTTTTAGTGTAATATTTAACCTAGACCTTTAAAGTTTGGTTTTCAAACAAAAGCGAGGATTTCTTCAGTCCAGGCTACCAAATATTCTTGAATTAGGACTTGAAGTCCTTATAAAACACTTTCCCTTAATTTCAGGCCTTTTAAACTTCTTGCCTATAACACAAAAATTCTTTGTAATTTTTGCTGATTTTTTTTTTTTATTTTATTGAAACCACTAACTACAAAAATATTGTTGTATGCAATCCTTGTATCTAGTATCTCCTTCCTACATAAAGCCAGCAATCTCCAACTTGTGCAGTGCGATTCCGCCCCCCCCCCCACAAACACAAAAATAGATAAAATAATAATAATAACAATAATGAGATAGACGTTGAAAATGAATTTACATGCACCATTTAGTGCTATTTTAATCTATTTCAAATGTGAATTTCAATTTTGAAAATAAATGTATGCGTTACACGTGATTGTGTTGATGCACTCAATCATTAAGAAATAACAAGAGTCCGTTATACATTTAAACAACAGTTGAGATAAATTTTTGAAAATAATGCTTAAATGGCTTGTTGTATTCGGAATGTGTAATGCCCTACCACAGATTCCGAATAGAAATTTTTGCCTGATTTAATCAAACAGAAATATTACAAATTGTGGCGTTAAATAAGCAAAGATTTCTAAACTGAAATAGAGATTCCATACTTTTTGAAAAATCTAAAGCGTGTACGCAGCTTGTGTATCACTTCTAAATATTTTATCGGTATGAAAAATTCTGCAAATCACATTGTCAATTTCTTCAAATTCATTCATTCTCCAAAATATATACATTGAATTTGTTTCTACAGTAATGATGTCACGATGTCGAAAAATGTAGAGTTAGATAACGATAGATTACAGGAGAGTAATCAAAGTAAAGTACGATCAATATCAGATGACAAGAAAGTCAATACATTTTCCATCCATCACTTAGCAATAAACTGCCAGTAACTCATCAGTATTTTTGTAATGATGTGGAACGCTATAAAAAAAGAAAAAGAATGTAGAATTCTGACCTTATTTCAGTTATTTGTTATTTAATGCATTTTTTATGCGGAAGTTTCACATCTGGGCTTACTTTATTATAGCCTAAAGTACTAGACAAATAAATAAAAATTTGCTTCTTATAAAATAATCAAATACGACATGGGGGACTTATGCTATTGTTTCACTATTAAAAAGAATGTAATAGATCATATTTAAATGTTTTAATTTTGTTTCCATTACAGCTTCAATTTTCATTTCAAGAAATGCTTGTAAAAGATTTCACATTGCTTAATGAAACGTTGTCCATATAATTTTTTAATCTTTATTTTTTTTCTTACACGGAATCTTCAAAAGAAATCTTTCCTTAAAATAAGAACAAAAAAGATAGCATAAACAGAAAACAATAACTTTTTTCAAAAAATCTGATTTAAGCTTACGACAACTCTATAATAGAGCAGACCCTCATAAAGTAAAATTGACCTTTAGTGGATTAATGGATAGCCCTATAATTTTAAAAATGGTTGACTGATGAAAATACTTTATTATAATTCCTTCCTTATTCCATCCTCTTTCCATTATAAATCAAGTGATTCAACGGAAAAGGGGGGTAAATAGCAAGGAATACAGTTCAAAGAATAAGGGACAATTCAAATTATACGAGACAAGGAATACAATCATACCGATACCGGACCACAAGTAAAAAAAGCGCTGCGAGATTGGCTGACTTCTTATTCATAGTATGTATATGTAAAGTATTCAAAAGTAATATGTTGGGAATCCATCCTATATCTGAACTGGCCTTCGTAGTTCTTACGCTTTCCCTCGATCTTGAATACAGTTTAGCAAATATGTATTTTACCAGTGTAATACGTTCGACATATTATGCTCTATTTTACAGTCATGTCTATTATGTCTTTTGTTAAAGGGTACACAAATGCAATATCCATGCATATTACAGTCTTTTCCTGATAAATATGGCAGTTGCTCGTGAAAGACGAAAATATCAAATATCCAACTTAAAAGGAAAGTATAATTGAAAATTGTATACATGATATAAAGATTACAACAATGCAAAAAGAGTTAGGCCAAGATGTATATATATAAAATAATTTTAGGAACCATAACGAAGTGGCTCCATAATATAGCAAAATGAGCCCTAGTACCATCAATCGGTCGAGTCTTTGAGTTTTTAGAAATTAATCAGGAGAATTAGAAGAATAAACGTTAGAATAAGGACATTTCTCTCACAGAGATGCATTGAAACACCATCATATTTTAAATTGCCTCCATTTCGTAGTCTTTGTTTCGCCTCGTCATCAAGGAACATAGAAAGCTGCATTAATTGCTGGATCGAGTTAGCGTCGTGTATCATCATGACGCAGGTTATTATTTTCCTATATTCTGATTGCTTCCAATCTTTCCTTTCGTTATCTTTGACATAATGAATCTATCTGAAAACAAAGATTATAAACATATGTAAAATGTGTCACATTTTTTAACCTATAATTTTATACTGATTAGAAACTGACATATCGCTCACCCGCCAGAAAAGCGACTCATGTCGACAAAAGTAAACTTCAAAGAAGATACAAAAGCAAATTTACATGATTTTATTGTAACATTAAATTATAGCACTTAGGCATGCATGCAGGTATTTGTATGCAGGAATAAAAACATGCATAAAAAAATAAAACCCTTAAAAATTAAGGCAAACGACGAGTTTTGGAGGATTGGATACATTTACCTCCCCACACAATCCGCCTTCTTCTGTCATCACGAAAAAACAAATAGTGTAATAGAGTGATTTCCCGTTTACCTACACTTATAAAACTTTTTGTGTAGCTATGACAGATCTATTCGTGGAATAAAATGCGAAATGAAACGAAAAATTAAAACATATAGTAGCCTTTTAATACTGGTGAGTTTTCTCTATTTTTTTACTTTCTTCTATCTTTACAAGAAGAAAATATTGGATTCGTGAGAATTATCGAATTTCGGTATTCGATGGATTTATACGTTTCAGAGGTCAGAGAACACGAAAAATATGCTTTTATAAAATCTCGGTCTCTCAAACTGTCTGTCTGCATGTGTGTGATACAAATATTGTGGGCACTCTATCTCCAAGAAATAATGAGCAGGATTCAATTAAACTTTAAATTTAGTTAGTCACTGATATAAACTGGCATATATACACCCAGAAAAAGTTTTGTTGAATCAACAAAAATTTGTTTGGTCCAACAAATCTTTTCATTTCAATATGGGTCAATGGAAATTTACAATAAACAAAAAAATATTGTTGAATTTTTTTTTTCAATTTTCCGTCGACAATTTTCATCGATTATGCATAATAACGTAATAAATAACGTCATTAATCCGTCTCAATTTCAAAAGATTTTATTATCCAAAAACCTTTATAGCTATAAATGTCAATTAAACAAAATTACGTGAGAGAAATATGGCTACTGCTCACCAATTTAAATTTTGCAAAAACAACAAAATTTTGTTAGAATTACAAATTGAAAATAAAGACTTTAGTAAGACTCAAATAAAATTTATGAAATTATGTTAAAATTTTATAAGAGTGTTAACAATATATTTTGTCTGAGCAACAAAACCGATTTTTTGCTTTAACTAAAAAGTTCACTTGAAGCAACCAAAATGTACTCAACAAAAGATGTTTTGTAGTTTTAATCAATTCCTTTTTCTGGATGTAATATTGTAGTTCTAATTACTTTTTGGTGTAAATAGCTCAACAGGTGGCGCTGCTATACTGCTTTCTCACGATTTCCGCAACAGTTAAATCTCAAGCATTAATGGGCGGTTTTTCATAAAACTTAAGATTCCGTTAGTCCTTGACATAATATATTTCATATTAATTTTGTTGTAAATTGCTCACCACGTAGTACTGCTATGCGGCATTATTCATGATTATCTCAATAACTCTATCTCAAGGACTAGTGCACGAATTTTCACCAAACTTTAGATTCAATTAGTCCCTTATATAAATTTGTGCTGGTTAGTTGTTGGAAAAAATCGTTTAACCCTTTGCGGCGCAGTGGTTTAGTAGATAAACCACTTAATTTTAATTCCCAAACGCCACATTCGCACCGGAATTGTGTTTAAAAAAATTGCGGTTTATTGAATGCGTGAAATACAGCGTTTTCTTATTTACAAATAAAGTGTTTTCAAATTCCGATGTCAGCCATTAATTTCAAAACTTAAGGAATGAGTTTGCCCTGCGCGGCAAAGGGTTAACACTAGAACCGCGGCGACGGGTCATTTTGACCCGTACCATATGGAGAGATGTCGATTCGAACCAGAAAACTCTTAGTAAAATAAGCTAAATATATACTGAGTAAAAAACATTTTCAATAAATAACTTAAACAGTTTTAAATGAAAATTCCAGTGAGAAATATTTTTATAAAACTTGATTGAATTTTCCCGCGGTTCTAGTGTTAACAGGTAGCGCTTCTATCCAGACTTTTTTTCAATTTCCGCAATGGTTCTCTCTAAGTCACTGATGTCTAAATCACTCATTTACACTAAACTTCAAATTCAGTTAGAACTTGACATACGTTATTGATAATTAGATTTTGGTTTAAATCACCTAACCGGTGGCGCTGTTATGCTTCATCTATCAGGAAGTGTTAACATGTATGAGATAGAAGAAAGTGTTGGGATTGCCACATCCGACTTGTTTTAAGATGACATTAAACATACTTTGTGTTTAATTGTTTTTGAAAATTGTTTTTGCTTTTGAAGTATACGTTATCTTTTATAGTTCATATAAAGTTCTTACTGTGTTTCGGAGATTTACTATGATATTTATGATTATAATGCAAAAAATTACAGCTTTGAATTATTTCTAAAGTACTTAGTTTTTGTTGCATTATTCATTAGATCAAACATTTGTTGGACTTATTAGTATGGTTTACTTCGAAAAAGTTTCATTGCACTACAAAAAAAAATTCTATAAATCTAGTTACCGACTCTAAAGTTACCGAAATCTGTTATGCTTACTAAAATTTTATCTGTACTCTGAAAAAAAAAAAAAAAAAAAAAAAAAAAAGATTTTAATCTACAAAACTTGTAAGAAAAGCTACAGAAATTTGTAACTTTACAAAAGAATCTACTAAAATTATGGTAATCTTACTAAAATTTTATTTGTAACCCTAATTGCTGTTACTTATAAGATTCTAGGAATCTGATTTTCCTAAAACATTCTTAGTAATCTTAAATTTTTGTTTATTCACAATGTAAATCTATATCTGTTACATGAACTTTTGTTGTTGCCATTACATAAAAATTTCTTGAAATATAATTTTCCTAGAAAAATTCCAATTTTTGTTTTCGTTTTAGAGTCTAGAAAGAGCGAAATACAGCTTCTGCTATATAAGAATAGCAACAGTTTAAATACAGGGTGTCCATAAAACAGTGGTTTCCAACATTTTAATAAATGTGCTCCACGGAAACATCTCAAAAATGACGATGCACCTCTCCCCTCACTAATTAAAGTATGTTTTTTAATACACTTTATATCCAAAGATGACTGGTCATTTCCAATTTTAGACGGTTTGTCATATCTAGAAAAATATCTAGAAAAATACACGAGGAATTATCTTGAAACTCTAGGTTTATTAACAAAATAGTACAGGTCATATATTTCTATGAAGATTTTTTCCCCTGAAACCCCATAATGTAGTCAAAAAATTGAAAAGAACGAATGTCTTTTGGATAACCCTGTCAAAACAAATATAACAAAAGAGTTCAAACTGTAGATTACGATTACGTGGCTTACTGTAATGTGTTCATTTTTATGAGGATAGCATGTATACTCGAAGAGAAATTAAAATTTTTATTAAAAAAAGTCCCAAATTTTACCTAACTTTTTGTTTATAATTTGCAGAGTTCTAGATAATATCTATATCTATATATATATATATTAAAAAAATACAACAAACAATATTGCACATAACACCCTGCAATCAGAATTGAAAAATAATACAAATTGTATGAAAAAAATAAGTAAACTTACTAAATAATGTTTCTTTCCGAAAACAATCAAAATATAATTTACAGTGTTAGCTAAACGTATAGAGCAACTTTTTTGAAAGTCTCAAAAACATAGCTTGAAATTTCAGAAAATTATCGTCAATAGAGTAAACTCAGAATCCGTTTTTTCAAAAATGAAGCAAATAGGTGAGGTGTTCATATATCCAATGATTAGTGCCAATATAGAGTACACAATATTGCATTTACTACTGTATTTGGATACAGCCCCTCATACACTATATGGCCAAAGATGACTGGCCACTTGCGATTTCAGACATTTTGTTAAATATCTAGAAAACTACATGAGAAATTATCCTTAAACTCTAAGTATGTAAACATAATAGTACAGGTCACACATTTCTGTGAAGATTTTTTTTCCCGAAACTCTATAGGAGGCCATCAACAAATTGAAAAAGAATGAATACCTGTTGGATAACCCTGTCAAAACTAATGTAGCAAAAGCGCTCAAACTACAGATTATGATTAAGGGGCTTATTGTAATATACTTTGTTTATTTTTATGTGGATAGCATGTATACTCTTAGAGAAATTTTGTTTTTTATAAAAACAGTCCCAAATTTTTCCAAGTTTTTTTGCTTATAATTTGCACAGTTCTTAATGTAAAAAAATTTTCTTTTCAGAAAATATTACAAACAAAAATGTACACAATACTCTGTAATCAGAATTAAAAATGATACAAATTGTATGAAAAATGTGCAGGTTTACTAAATAATGTTTCATTTCGCATAAGTAAACGCAATCAAAATATAATTCGCATAATGTGTTAGCTAAATGTATCAAGCAACTTCTGGGAAAGTTTCAAAAACATAGCTTGAAAATTCTGAAAGTGATCGCCTATAGAATCAACTCAAAATCCGTTATTCCCAAAATGAAGCTCAAAAATCAAGGGTTTTATCCAAATATAGTAGTACGCACCATATTGTGTACTCTATATTGCCATTAATCAATGGATATATGGATACAACCCCTCATTTTTTTGCCACACTTTGTCTGTTAAAATCTCAATTAAATTAATATTGCTTTTAACATCTTCCCTGTTTTGCCGTACGTCGTACGGGGACTGTGTTTTTGCCGATCATAATTTGCCCGTACCACGCACGGGCATTCATACTCCAATCATAATTTATAGCTTTCACCAGTAAAATTTTACCTTAAATTTTGCATTATTTAATCCGAGCATTTTGCTGGTTCAATTAGGCAAAATTTTCTGTTTTGAAAAAGCGGTGATAAAATATTAAAGATTCTGTAAAAGAACTGAAAAAATAGACATTATTTGAAGTGGGTTTTCAAAAATATTGATCAGTTAAATGGTTAAACCATTGTTTATATTCCCCTAATATTCTTTGGTGATAAAGTTTTGCCATTTCTAAGTTTTAGACTATTCGATTGCTAAGCCTTAGTTCATCTAAGTGATTTGATACTATTAAAACAAATGTATTGCAAAAAAGATTGAAAAATAAGATTGTTACGGTATCCATTTTTCAGAGAACGAAAACCACAACACAAAACAGAAATGTTAGACTCCATTGCCCCCCCCCCCCCCCTGATATAAACTTTTTCCTTCGTGCCTCCCCTCAATTTTTTTTTTTTTTTTTTTTTTTTTTTTTTTTTTTTTTTTTTACAATTTTAGAATTTTTAAACATTAATCATTTCCAAGACCATTTTCTATAAAATTTTTGCTTATTTATTCTTAAAGTAAACTGATTCAGTTTACTTAACCAGTCCTCTACAAAAATATAAGAATCGGAAAACTTTTCTATTTTATAATTATTTATTTCAATTTTAGCAGTTATATGGTAATCCTTCTGTATGAACTACGATTTTTTTCCGTTTAAGACAGGATTTTTGCTTATGCTCTTTCGTTTTGACAGATTTTACTATATCTTATTACATAGAATGGATTTACCACTGATAGAGTGAATTGTATTAATAATAGAGAAGTGGAATTCGGTGTCATCCTACGATTTCTTTCAAAAAAGCAAAATATTAATCTTTTTATTTAAGTTTAATTGGAGAAAACAGGCATAATTTTGGGATTCTGATAAAAACCAGGCCATTAAACAAAAGTGCGAGACTATAACATTAAGACTAAAGACTATGACTCAATACCCTGAAGACTGTTTCGGTACGTTTGGTCATCTTTAAAATTGAAATATCTCAGGAAATGGTATTCTTGCTTATTAACCTTAATAATAAGATGTTATTAATTTTGACTCAAGTTAATAAATTTAGGCTCCAAACGAGTTTTTTAGATATTTCCCATCACACATGCACGCACTCAATCACACCAGAAAGTTATCAGATTCCGGGGGAGGAGGGGGGGTCCTAGTCTCTTCTCAGAAAATAGTTCTAGTTATGCCCATGATGATAAACCATTCTTAAAGCTCAAATTGCTCATTTTAAAATGTTCTAATTTTTTTCGTCATCTTATTGAGTTTGTTAATATCAATTTTCTCTGAAACAAAATGATGTAATGATGGTGTTTATTTTGATATTTCTTTTTTAATATGTGATTTTTATACACATTTATATTTAAAAATTCCTTAACTGTAGTTCTTGAAACAAGACATAACTAGAGATATAAAATCGTCATTGTATCATGCATACACTTTCGATCACCTCCCATATAGAAAGTTGAAGATTTATTTTTTACTTTTGCAACAAATTTCACACATATTGCTTAGTGTATTTTTTAAGCACTTCTGTGGTTTTAAGAATTTATCATTTATACTTTTTAACCAATGAAGAATATATTTTCATAGTTGGGTGAATATCACAAAACGTGAGATTTTTATTATCTGAAATATCTAAATCATCCATTGAAAACAATTCAAATTTCAAGAGATAAATTTATTTTCTTTTGCATAATAAAGGATGTTCCATGTAAAATTGTTAAATTTTGCAGAGTTTAAATAAGTTAATTTGTATGTAATTATATGTCATTTCTTGGCATATGTATGCCAAGAAAATGACAATTTCATTCTAAAACATTTTTTACGTTCTTGCTTTGTTTTTTCTTTTTTTCTTTTTTTTTAGGTCTAAAGATTAAATTTCGTTTAAAGGAATGTTTTTCTACAGTACGTTCAATTCAACGTAATGTTCAATTTTATTTGTTAATTTATAGAAGACAGGAAAATGACATAATAAATGTCTACTCAATTTTTACAAAGACTTTAAATATATTATTTTCAAAGAAATGTCTAAAAGTTCTTGCTGATAGCTATGATTTTATTACTTCTGACTTGAACAAGATCAAAAATAAGAATTACTCTGCAGCGCCATATTTATATCTGATAAAAATTAAAAAAGTGCAGGCCAGGAAAATGCCATTCATTTTCATAGACAATTAAGTTTTAATTATGGAACATTATTTATAAATTACAGAATTCACCTACCTCATATATGTGTTTTATAAAGTATAAATATTGATAAGAAATTAAAAAAAGAACTGTAAAAAAATATTTATACAGTATAGCAGAAGGTCATGTATTTTGCACACATCACAGTGTAACATGCCAGGAAAATGACAGTCTGAAATTTTAAGTCTTTTAATTGCTTTATTTGCGTTATTAGAAATGTAATGTATCTTGAAAATACTTCTAAGAATACTTTT
This sequence comes from Maratus speculifer, assembly GCA_964019185.1. NCBI lineage: Eukaryota > Metazoa > Arthropoda > Arachnida > Araneae > Salticidae > Maratus > Maratus speculifer. The sequence goes on from OZ025299.1 coordinate 162,072,115, forward strand.
TATTAGAATGTAAAAAAATAAATTGCATTATATAATATTCATATTTAATTTAATAGCAATTTTATTGTGGGACTGCAGTTTTCATATTTTGTGATATTCTCCCAGTTACAGTTTATTTTACTTTTTCAGGATGGTTAGCGATGGTATCAAAAGATGGAAGAACAGCCGGCCACTTTAGCAGTGTCGGGGAAGTTTCTAGAGCTATCGTACCAATGTTTCTCGTCGTAGATTCTCTCGTAGGCTTGAAAGCAACTTCGACGGGAATGTGCCGAATAGTGGTAAGATCATCTGTCAAATTTTAAAAACATTGGGGTCATTTTTCCTAAGCAGTGAAACTCCTGTCCCTGCTTTAAAAATTATGAATAAACGTGTATAACAATAAAACGAGAGCTGGATTACCTTAATCACATATTTTTATGTTTGTATAACGTTGTTTATAAATACATGCCACTTACATATTTCTTTTTATGTGATAAATGCCATTCCACCCTATGTCCCTGCCTTCACGTTAATACAAAAGTGGTTCTAAAAAATTGACCATTCAAATATATTTACGATAAAATTGTTACTTAAATTATTAAAAACTACCATATAACACTAAAAACTAAAAAATAATAAAAACTTATCGTGGTTTGTATTTTTCGGGGGAAAAATGTCCTTTGGGTTTTTGTCATTCTCCAGTCATAAATTGAATTAATAATTTTTATGTCTGGCAACAGTCATATTATCACGGAATTCCTCCCGTGAACAGTGGAATCATTAGAGAAGCTATCTTGAATTGTTTTTTAAAGAACCAAGCATGGATAAGTAAAACTAAGAGATTTCCAATTATTCTTGATGAATATTTTTATTGGCTGTCATTACCCTGCCTCTTTTATTTGACTTAATTTTGTAATGAAAGCTTAATCAGAGTGATTATCCCTTATTTGCTTTGAATTTTTAAAGTTATCTTTAAGTGCAATTTTTTTTTTCGCTCATAGTTATGAAAGTGTAGAAGCTAACGTTGCTTTTTGTGTTTTCCCTGTCATCTCCTATGTTATTTCTCTGTCTAAATGTCATTCTCCCGTCATTTCGCTTGTTATTTCTCTGCCTGAGTGTTATTATCTTGCCCTTCTGTATACTAAACATTTAAAATTTTATTTTTGTCTGTTTAACATTATAAAAGATTTTTGTTGATGGTATTTTATTACTTAGCGATAATTCTTAAATGCAGTGCAACCCAGTGTTAAAGGGAAAAAATATTAATTTTAGTTATTTAAATAGCGTTCACATTGTTCAGTAAAAGAAAATGATCCATTTGACATGAAATGGCAAAATCTATGACAATAGACATTGACTAGTTAAAAATAACAATTAATTGTGTATGAATTTTTTTACTTAAACGTGTAACATATCTTTAAAGATAAGCTCGGGATGGTTAGAAATGCCTGAAATCTTGTTTTGTAAGAATTGTAAATATATCCAGATTCCGAGCTATTCCACGAGCGCTGGAAGTGGTAGCAATATTGTCTAGTGCTTTGTCGACAATCGCTGTTGCCATTTCTTCGATTGTATCCTGTGACAAGGGTTTTTATCCTCTGCCTGACTGAACATTTATAGAACCTGTTTTCACAAACGTCTCAACGATTACTTTTAAATCATTAACCATAGATGTCAACATCTTTTAATCATTCCGGTGTCTGATCAAAAATTTGTATTTTTAAACCAGAAAAAATATATAAGAAAATGCGTTATCTTTCTACGATGCAGCATTTCGATTTCATTTTGAAATTTTTGGCCAAATAAAATTTACGGAAGAAAACATGTTCATCTGGGCTCAAACTCCAGAATAAATTAACACATGTTAGCATCTATGTATTAACTGACAAAGACCGTTACCTTTATGCATTTTTTATTTTCTGAAAGCACGAAGAACGGCTGACGCATTGCACTGTTTGAGGTAAAAGAATTTGACTAGTGGAGCTCGCTCGACTAAAGAAGGAGACATTAAGAAAAATAACTTTCAATGAAATTGCTTCTAACAGTAGCACATAAACTTTTAAAGCCGAACAACCTGGTACTGGGCCAAAAGATGTAACGTGAAATTTGAATAAAGAGCTTCTTCTGCCGTTGCTTTCTTTGGGACTCTGTAAGTGAAATTGCAGATAAAGAAACTTTAGCAGTGTTTATGCAAATCTTTATGTTTTTATAAACTGTAACCATTTTGAGCTTGGATTAAATTGCTACATTCGTTAAATAAACGGTAATTTTATTTCAGTATTGATTGTTCATTTTTTCTTAATTCTCCGTTTTGAATACACAGCGCCATATATTCCACTGGCGGTGACTTTTGGAACTATTTTTTTTCGCGGAATCCTTCGTCCCCCGTCTTTTTTAATCTTCGTACAAAATTTTGTACCATTCTTGCAATTCGATACCGCTACGGAACACCCTGAGTATCGTCAATTTAATTATGGCCACCTTGTACTTTGCGGATTAAGAAACAAATTTTGAGATATTAATTTACTATGTAGAATTATGCGAAAACTTATACATTGATAGAAAATAACTATTGCAAATTGTAAATATATAAAATAGTAAAGAACGATCAGGCAAAATACATAAATTCTTATTATTTTTCTAATTTTAGCCAGGTATTTTTCATGCCTGTATTTCAAAAGCTTTGGCAATAATGCAAATGGAAACTAAAAATTAAAAGTTTACTTGAACTAAAATCTATTTTTAGAAAAGATGTCTAAGTTTTAAATTTATTTAATAATTATTTTAAGAAATTTCCGTGTGTATGTAGGTATGTATGTGAAATTATTAAAGGAAAAAAATACCTTGAGAAAAAAAATGCTTATTCTATTCTATTTTGTACAAAAAGACAAAAAATAATCTAATATTTTAAGTTGAAACAAGTCAAATATTGGAAAATTACGGAGTTGAACTAGAAACCTCAAATGATTCCCTTCCCCTTTTTATTTTCCCCAGAAGTCAGTCATTTAATTCAAATGGAAGATGTAAATGGAGATGAAAACTTTTAAAACTGAGGGGTGCGGAATTGGAGCATTCCCATAAAATCTAGCAATGGTTGAAATTTGATATTATTTAGCTTATAAAAAAATAATAATTCTTCCTATCATCCCCTTCGCACATTGTTAAAAACTGTTTCCTACATTTAAAAGGTAAAAATTAACCCACACGTCCGCGTGTATTACTAAATTTTAAGCAGTAAATGGTTTTTGACAACTTAAGAAGGAGGTTGCAGGAATAATTAATATTGTTTTTCACAAGTTAAATCATATACCAAAAAGAAGCCATTGCTGATTTTTATTATTTAAGGGAACTTCTGCCAATTCTGATTATTTTCATTTAAAAAAAATTCCTCCTATATCTCCTCAGAGAAACACCAATAATTTTATTATTTTAGAGATAAAAATAAATTTAATAAGAGATTTTTTATGATTTCAACCTTTTTTCTTTTCAGATATCTTCAGGACAAGTATTGAAGTCCTTGGGCCCTTACGAAGATCTGAACCGGCAAAGTGCTTTATTGGCAAACAATGGAAACATTCATCCTGATTTTATGATGTATTTGAAATGCTTAACACAAGGAGGAGATATTGTGTATTTACCTTATAGTACAAGAGGACGGTTTTATTGTATTGCCAGTGCGAAATCCTACTCTCTTAATCATGTATTTCTGTTACCCAACTTATTGCGTGTTTCAAAACTGCCAACACTTATTCGCATTGTATCCGGAGCAAAACCTCATGTAACATTACCATATACTAATATTGTACAGCTAGAAGAAGTACACCGTGAGACAATTATCTTAGGGTGTACAATGGTTGACAATGAGCCTGTTTTACTAGAAATTAATGCTAACTCAGCATTTTCGTTGGTCAAGGCAATGGATGACCGTGTTTTGTTCAAGTCAGGGACATACAGACGCATGTGTCAGCTATGCACAGTTGAAGGCGATAGGTGGAGGCAGCAAATTCGGGTTGCACACCATGTCATTCCGAAATCCCAAAGAAGTGTGAGGCCTAAATATCCAGAGCAAGTATCTCGTCCACCGTCAGCTTGTAGCCAACCAGATCGAGTATCAGTACGCTCAGAAATAATTAGTCCTCAAAATAATAAATGCAAAGAGGTAAAACGCTTTTTTCCTGCAGTTGAGTTGCTAGATTTTTTAAAGTACACGTATCGGGGACACTTATTTCCAAAAAAGTTTTGGATGTTCCGAAAGGCGCGGAAATTTGAGATTACTGATAGGTGGGATGAGAGCTTAGGTCCTGGATTTGATATTCTAAAGACTTACTACACGAAGTACAAGGGTAAAAAATGCCTTACTTTAAAAATACGTGCAACTAAAGATCTCCTGATGCTGAAAGGTGCAGAAAAAACCGATCCAAAACGGTCAAGATCAAACTCTGACGATGGATATGTCACATCGGGTGTTGATGATGAATCTATATACCATTCTATCTGCTAATTTTCTGACAGGAAATGAGTTCAACAAAACACTTGAATTTGATCTGCAATTCCATTTTTTTTTTTTCAGATATTTGATTCTTTAACATGTTAAATAAACATGAAAGAGTTACACATTCCTTTTTATTTTAGTTATATTTTATGTTGCAATTTTTATAGGCGAAAATTCCTTCAATGTGGTACATATCTATATTTGAATTTGCTGAATTATTTTGTTTGTAATCTGGGGTTATTGTTGTTCTTTAATTCCGAAGAATGTCCAGGCAGAGAGTAGAAAACTAAATCAGATTACTTTAACCCTAAGTATCAGATTGGTAATAGTCTCTTTTAATTAAGAATACACTATATCGTCGCTTAAATGCCTCGTTTAAAATTTATTTAGGTTATTTAAAAAATTCCATTTATAGATATTTAAAGAACTTTTATTAAAACTTATACATGCTCTTTTTAACACCTTTTGTTTAATTGTTCTAGCATAATATCTAGCATAATGCCTAGCATAATATTTTTATTTCAAAAGAATGGAAAACTTGTCAAAAAAAGAAAAGAAAAGAAAAAAAGAAGTCTTTGATTTGATATTTGTTTTTATATGCTTTGTATGTTTTTATATCAGTTTTATGTATAATAATACATTACTTATCATCAAGCTATGCATAAGTATTTTATTATTCAAATGCTTTTTTTAAAGTATGCATAGTAAAATATATTTCTCTAGAATTTGGAAACCGGGGGATTTTTTCTAAAAATAAAGTTTCTTGAAATCTGAGAGTAAGAATTATCTATTACTAGTGGTCTTAAACAAATGATTTCAAAATATTTTTGAAAAGATTTCTAGAAATACAATGGCTTTATGTAAGTTTGAAAAAGAATTCTTATCATTTTATTCAAAAAAGCAAAGTAATGTGATTGTTTTTTGGTTATAAAAAATATCTAATATCAATTCTACTTTTTCATCTTATGAATAAGAAAGAATAAGTTGGAATTCGTAAAAGCAGAAGTTGTTTGTAATAATTTTCTTTAACTTAATGGACTCTTGTACTTTGTTTTCAAAAATTAATCAACAAAAATAAAAAGTATCAAGACTCCCGACTGTCTGTCTTTCTACTCTAAAAAATAAAGGATGCATTTTTTATTTTTACTTAGGATTTCTATTATTTGGGAAATACATTATATGAAGTACTTTTAAATTTAGGTTAATAAAAGACAAACTAAAGTTCTTTGCAACTTTATATACGCTTGTGACTAAATAAAATGTTATGTACTGCTTATGTATTAAGAAAGTTAGTAGTCAACACAGAAACATAATAGTTTCTGTTTTGTTGGTACTACTACGCTTTTACTTGTGTTTGTGCATTTTAGACAACAATGTTATAAGATTAAGTATTTGTGTTTGTTTTCATATTTGGAAATAAATTGTTGTCAAGGATGCTTTGCAATGTTTATATTTCATTAAGTTTTATCAATTTTGTACTTGAATAAAATAAATTCAATATTATGAATTTGCCTACGTTATTATTTAATCAAATTACTTGTCTAAAACATGTATGAGTTAAATTAATATAAACTATAAATAAAATCACATTAACTTTTAAGAATACATGCATACATATATGATACACTAAAACGATAGAGTCGCTGAGCATCTATAACTTTCATGAACAATGATCCTTAAATAAATTATTGCTCACGTTTCGTTGGCTATAAATGACAAGATTGTATATAACAAAATCGACTTAAATGACATTGTTATTTACTGTGCGTCTTACTTACAATTTCAGTTGATATACGATGGACTCAGGGAGTATTTACAAAATTAAGAATTTAACTATTGCTTATAGAAAAATGAAGCGTTCATCTTTTTTCAAAAGTGTAGTCGAAACAGTTAGAACTGTATTATTCCACATATTATTGTAACATATAAAATTTGCTGTAAATTCTTATATGTGCTCACATAATTTTATATAACAATTTGAAATGACCATCGCAATAATAAGTTACATTGCGATTTGAATCATTTATAAAAAAAAATGACTTTTCAATACAAAAAAAAAAAAAAAAAAAAAAAAAAAAAAAAAAAAAAAACATACGGGGTGATTAAAAAAAAGATTGGACATGCTTTAAGAAGTATTATTATACCCCAAAATAAACAAGTTCTGTATAGAAAACCAGGGTCATAATCATGGATGAAAGAATCTAGGCTCCAGCTGGCAGTCTCTCACAATTAAAATTTAAAATTTTTCTTTGCTTAAAATTTACTAGCGTTCTTACAGGAATTTTACACGAAAAATAATGAAATAAATTTAGTGGTGAGAGGTTGTCTGCTGGCGCCTAGATTTATGCACCCTGGTCATAATCAATGTCGATCCATGGTTGATAAAGCAGATGAAGAACAATAACATCAATTAGAAAAAGTCTTAAGAATTACTAAATGAATGAAAAAGATAGTCTAGTGATCGAATAATCTAGTGTTATAGAAATATTTCTATATATACTGTAAAAAAATGGCAGGTATTTTTTAATCTAGGAAAATATAATATAACTGATATACTAATGAAAACATAATAATATCTCCAGAATTGACAACGATTCTGAAAACGTTTTTTTATCTTTAGAAACATTAGACTAATATATTTTTGAGATTAAAAAAACACTTAAAGTTTCTTTCGCTGCCACTCAAGGCACGAAATGGAAAAATTTGCGAACAGAAACGCTATTTCTAAATTAATGTTGACAAGATTTCTCTTCTGGAAAGTATTTCTAAATTAATGTTGACAAGATTTCTCTTCTAGAAAGTATAGCCAAATTTATTTTTAGTTGTACTAAAACAATTTAAAAAATGCATTGAAGATTTTAAACAATAATTTTAAATAAATGCTCATGTGCAAAAATTACTCCCTCTCAGAGGGCCCTATACAATAAATATATGAATTATTAACCGTTTATGGATGAGCGACTGGTATACGTGGCACTTACGATTCTCAGATACATCTTCATTATTCCACCACTTATTTTTTATTGTGCAGTTTACATTATTTAATCGGAGCATTTCCGTGATGACAAGGATCTTTTCCAAGATCTCCCATCGTAATTAATCTGCTGCAATTATTTGAGTTCCATTCATCAGTAAATCGAAGAGATGCTTGCACTTTCAAAAACAGATAAGATGCTCTTTTTTTTATGTCGTTTACATAAAACATGGAGGTAAGCAATATGTAAAAAAATCATTCAATTCCTAAAATAATATAGCTCTTAGTGTATAAAATAAACTGCTAAAATCGACTGTTTGTTAAAGTATGAAATGATAAGTACCGGCTAGACTCAGGCAATACCATATTTTCAGTTTCCTTTTTGCATTTTCTTGTTATAAATCTCAAAGAAAGTTATTATTTGTTGATAGCCTATACTAATAAAATAACAAATCGCTCTGTCTGTCTGTGTGTGTGTGTGTGTGTCTGCGATGGCTAGCAAAATCTACAGCATGTACGAAGCTCAAAATTTTTTGAGAGTAGCCCCAAATCTCTCCTAATGTACCTGAGCTTCAGAATTTCGAAATTCCAATTATTAACTAAGTAATTGATTAAAATCGAGAGGTCACTCTCATAAAAAATCATCTTTTTCCCAATTGTTTTCTTCTTCGTTTGTTTACGATTGGTTGGTTGTATATAAATTTTCACAGAAGTGATAAGAAAGCTGAGACAGAATTAAAGAAACAAATTTGAGATTTTGGCATTTCAGAAATGACTGTTTTTTTTTTTTTTTTTTTTTTTACAAAGACCTTTAAAATTTATAGACTGGCAAAATGTCAGTTTAACTTAGGATTTTTGAACACAGCTATTGTACGGCAGATCGTTGGTGCTTCGTGAATTAGAATGTATGCGTGGTTAGCTATGTTGCAGTAAATATATATATATATGTATACACGAGGCTTTTTTAGCAGTTTTTTTAAATCATTGATTAAATTTGAATGCATTTTATTTAATTTAAAATTTTATTATGACTTTAATTTGTTTTTAAAACAAAAATGAAATGGCTGTTTGACGTACAGTTGTTCGAATCGGCAGACGATTCATACACAATGATACACTATCAAATAGTAAAGTAAATTATATATCAAAAATAGTCACTAAAAGAATAGTAGCAAAACATAATGCTTAGGCGTATTAACACATAATCTGATCCCAACCATAAAAAAACAGACCATACTCCGATCCAAGCAAGACAAAGATTCCATTAGCATAAACCCGATCCGAACCTAAAAATTCCATTAAAAAAAAACTATAGATTTGATATCTGACCCGAATCAAATCTGAATCCCCAAAAATATTCAAATGAAGCATAACCCAATCCAAACAAGGAAAAATAATGTTCGTGTATATGCAACCGGACACGAACCTAAAAAGTTTCTTTGAAAAAACCCCGAAAAATGACCAGAACGAAACCTGAAATCGATAAAAATATTTCAAAGAACTATAACGCGATAAGAGCAAGACAAAATAATTTCCGTGAACATAAACCCGACTCGAAGCTAAAAAAAACCTGAAATTTTATGCACGCTACATCTGAATCCGATCAAAATATTCGAAAGAACCATAATCGGATTCGAATAAGAGAAAATAATTTCTGTAGACATGAACCCGATATGAACCTAAAATTCCATTTGAAAAAAATACTTGAAATTTGAATCGAACCAAATATGAACCTGACAAAAATATTCCAAAGAACCATACCTGGATCCGAGCACGACAAAAAATTTCCATGAACATGAACCCAATCCGAACCTAAAAAAATTCTTTGAAAAAATCTCGAAATCTGAACTGAAGTAAATCCGAAACTAACAAAAATATTCCAGAGAAGCATATACTTACTCGAACAATACAGAATAATTTCCTTTGATCCGCAACCCAACCTAAACCTAAAAATTCCATTTAAAAAAACCCGAAATCTGAATTGAATGACATCTGAACCCGGGAAAAATATTCCAAAGACCCAAAACCGGATACGAGCAAGACAAAATAATTTCCCTGGACATGAATCCGACCCGAACTTTAAAAATCAATTTTTAAAAATATCTGAAATTTGAATCGAACCAAATCTGAATCCGACGAAAATATTCCAAAGAACTATAACCAGATCCGAACAAGACAAAATAATTTCCATGGACATGAACCCATTCTGAACCAAAAAATTTGTTACAAAAATCCCGAAATTTGAACCAAACCTAATCTGAATATGACAAAAATATTTCAGTGAAGTATAACCTCATTGGAACTAGGTAAAATAATTTCCATGGAAGTACAACCCAACCCAAACCTAAAAATCCCTTTTGAAATAAAAAAAACACGAAATCTGGATTGAACCCAATCTAAACTGAACAAAAATATTCCAAACAATCATAACCGGATCCGTAGAAGACAAAATAATTTCCATGGACATGAATCCAATCCGAACCTAAAATTCGGATGTTCTACGAAACATAGTGCGCCCCGTAGCGATGGAAAGTGAAACTAAGTACTTTGTAGCGCGTGATGGTTAAGATATTTTGCTTATAGTTAGTGTTAAGTTAGAACTTGGTTAATGTTAGGTAACAGTTAGGTTGCAATTACGTTCCGGTGAGTCTTATGTTATATTTAATTTCCGGTTAGGTTACAGTTAGGTCACGGTTAAGTTACAGTTAGGTTAAGGTTAAGTTGCGGTTAGGTTATGGTTAGATTATGGATAGGTTATGACAAGGTGACGGCCAGGTTACATTTATGGTATATTTAAGTTACAGTTAAGTTACTGTTAAGATACAGCTAGGTTACAGACAAGTTATGATTACGATGCACTTAGGTTACGGTTAGGATTTTGTTCACAGAATGAACATTACGCATGTTTGATTAAAAATATACACTTATTTTTGTAAAATGGCTCTGGAATTATAATACTGTATACTAACCTTTTAGCTAATCATTGAGTATCGATTTCATTCACGGTATAGTCGGATTTAAGAGTGATATAATTAGTTTGAAATTCAAAATATTTCACTTGGGATAGCTATGTGAAAAAAAGTATTTAGTTAAGTGACTTAACAGTAATTTTTAAGGATAAATATCAACACGCAATCCTTGGATACATATTCCCTCTCGCGTTTCCCATTGCAGTCATTCTGGGTATTTTTGCAGATAAATATTAGTTTTTTTTAACCGATTTTTGACACAGTCAGGGGCCACGTATTTAATATAATGTACGCTGTAAAAAATTTGACCCTTTTGCTTCACCATCACTCCCCCGCTTATATAGAATATCTCTCTTTTGACCTATGAGAATGCTCCATAATAGGCTGAAGTAATCATTTTCTATAAAAGCGGTGGAGTGACGATGCAGCAAAAGGGTCAAATTTTTAACAGTGTATTACACATATTTCGAGTTAAAGATAAAATCATAGAAATTTCAAGTTTGTTTAACATTATTATTACGGACCCGGGCAACGCCGGGCGGGTCAGCTAGTAATGGAATAAGGAATATCAATATTGAGATGATCAACTGGGGTCCTCTTTTCTAAAAGACAGTAATTAGTCTAAAACATTCTTCTGAGTTTTAAAAAACTGTAACTGGTATCAGCTAACCGCCTGATTAGCTTATCGTAATTTAATCAATGTACCATAGATTGAATTATTCTAAACGAAATAAAATGATTTAAAATGCATTCTTAAACAAGAAAAAAAATCATGCGTCAAGCATAGACTATGAAACGTTTTCCAACATATTCAGAATAATGTAACAAAACTGAAACGATTAAAAAATTAAAATATTACGTCTCATTTCATCATATGGAAATGTATAACTCATTTCAAAACCAAATTTCAGCTGTTCCCCTCTATAACACTGATAAACAAATTTTAACGAATTTTCGATTTCTCTATATACGTTGGGTGTTTCTTATAGATTTCAAGCTGCTGAAAAAGAATATGTTTGTAAAAATATTCGATCACCCTCCAATTTTGAGAAATTCCATTTATACGTTTTGGAGTATGAAGGCATCGTACAGGCATTATAATTATATTACATTATTCTCTTTCATGTATTTGATTCACACAAACATTCCTTTTTCTTATTGCAATGATAGAAGACACAGCAAGAGACTAGAAACAGATGTCCCCCTAATAAAATTTATATTAGCGACCTTGAACAGGCTGCTCTAGCCACCCCCACAGCAATTGACTTTAACACAAATCCATGACAGTTATAACTTTAAGACGAGTGTACTATTATTTCTTTGTTCTGTAAGACTTTTTAATTAAATTTTGATTATAATTATCCTATTTCCTCTACAATATGTAAAACATGTCAAAAGGATGTGTTAATGAACCCGATTCTTTTTGCTATGTGTGAAGGGACGAGCAACGATGCGCTTTCACGCCGTTAATAAAGACTGCCTATCATATGTATTTTGGATATAAAGTAGGTGAACAAGATAAGAAATGGGCACCTCATTCTTGTTGTACACGATGTGCTACAAATCTCCGGGCGTGGATGAAAGGTACAAAAAAGTGTATGCCCTTTGCTATACTCATGATATGGCTCATGGCGAAGGATCATATAACTGACTGCTACTAATGTATTACAAAAATTAAAGGATTCTCTGCAAGAACTAAACATAAAATTAAGTATCCAAACTTAGATTCAGCAATGTGACTAGCATTACATAATGATGATTTACAAATACCGAAACCTCCAGAGAATTTTACATATGACGATGCATCAGTAGAAATGGATATTGATGAAACTGAAACTTCCTCTACATCTGATATGAACTATTCTCCTGGCATAAATGAAGAATCACACCTAATTACTCAAAAAGAATTATTTTGTGAGAGACTTAAATTTATCAAAGAAAAACTCAGAATTATTTAGATAAAGATTGCAAGGTTGGAATCTCCTGAAAAACAATACAAAATATCTATTTATCGAGATTGATATAAGAAATATTCGACATTTTTTTCAAGAAAAGATGATTTATGCTATTGTAATTATATAAGTGGCTTAATGTCTGTTTTAAATTGTCAATATAACTCGGAACAATGGCCTATAAGAGAGAAGATACAGATAAAACATTTACTGTTACATAAAGTATGAAATTTCTTATTAATATCATTTCTTTTTACAAAAATTCTACATTTTTCTGAAACTTTATACTTTCAGTGTTTTAAATATTAATTTTAAGCTTTATAAGTGTTTATTTAAAAGTTTGTCATTACTAAAATACCAAATGATAAATTTCATAAGGTATATGTATTGAATAAATACTACAAAATTCAGATTTTCAAGATTTTGAATTTTTTAAAAATCTGTGGGTGATGGAAACTTTTTAATGGCATATTCTTTCACAGCACCACCTAAAATATAAAAGTCACCACATACTTACTTAGAAACAGAAACCTTGTTTATCAGTGTAATCGGGAAATTATCCGATTTCTTTTAGCAGCCATGTACATTATATAGAGATTTGTATCTATTAAGCAGATGCATTCCAAAATTTAGTTTATTTCAAAGATACATATATATTTCAGTTGAAAATTCCCCTTCAGCAATTTCCTCTAATAAGGAGAACGGTATGAGAATACTTTGTGCAGCCCTGTATATGAGTGATAGAGTTTATATAAAGAGTAATATGCAAAAAACTAATTAAAAACGCATATCGAGTTTTAAAACGTACTCTACAGCAATTATTACGCAAAGATAGCGCTGTAACTGTATTTCTTTTGTGTGTCCCTGTAAATAATAAAAAATGCTATGAATGCTCTGTTTTAACGTTATCTTAGTGAAATTCAATGATTTATATCTGTTTCAATACATTTCAAATTGCATAATATCACTGAAATGCTCTCCAAACGATTTTTTCCCATGTACCATAATGTAATCGAATTCTTTTGAGTGTGCCTTTACATGAACCATTAATCGTACATACTTCATATGCAATATCAAACATGCTTTGGTGACCCTAAATCATTTTTATCAATTGCATGAAAATCAATTGCATGTTTTACGGGTATTACAGCATGGACAAACGAACTGACAAACCGAAAGCATAAACACTTTTAACTTTGTTGGAAAGTGCTAAAACAAGGACATTTGGTCAACTTAGTCACAAATTTGAAATTTTTCGAATTCGTGCAAAGTCATTAGTCACTAAAGCTGTTTAATCTCCGCTTAGTTCAATGTAATTTCAGACATTTTTAGACATTGTAAATTCAGGCATCTCTGGCACCTAGCATGGTGTTCCGGAGCAGAATTTTAATTCTTTAGGAGGGAGAAGGCAGCTTCAAACTCATATTTTATTTGTTATCCTTTTTTAATTTTACTTTAAATACTATTCAGTGTCACACTATATGCATTATGGCATATGTTTATAACACAAGAAATAAAAAAAGTAGGTAAGTGTGATCGCAGATCGCACAGGAGGTTTCGTTTAATATTTCTTTCAAAATAATTTATCCTTTGATTAACCCTTTCAGGTCTGGTGTACTGTTAATTGTACATGTCTTTTAATTGGGTATTATTTTGTTTTAAAAAATACTTTTGCTACTATTTCATGTCGTAAAGTTAGTATAGACCCCTTGCATTGACGTCACAGCAACGGCTGATGCTCTAATCTGGTGCACATGTGGAGCCCAAACAAAACATCATAATTCCCCGTTTGCCATTAAAAGCACGCGTGGTCTTTCTGTTTAACTTTGATTTTTCTTATTCTTGCATTATTTTTCTAAATATTTAAAAAATGAAGCGCAAATCACTATGTTTACAAATGTGAAAACATCACATTTGACTTATGTTTGGGCGCCAGATGAAGCATGTGACGTCACGTGCAAGGGGTCTATATGTCTAATCATTTACTATATAACTTCATTTATTTAGACATTTCTTAATAATAATAATTATTATCCTTTGCTTATTTCTCTTTGCGCTCGTTTACTATTCTTTTATTTTAAAAAAATATATTTCACATTTTAAATTTAAACTAAAAGCTACTTTTCTGAAAGAGTCATCTGTAATGAAGCGCAAAAAGTATTAGAAAGTTGTTAAATCTTATTGTAACACAATATTTTCTAAACATCTTCAAAAATTCTCCCTTAGCGTATTGTAATATGAATATTAATTGAATAATACGCAAAACAACAGCATTCGTTATGCATCAGACAATGAAATATTCGTTAAACACTAATTAATCTATTTGGCTATAGTACAGTGTTAATGTTTTTAACGTAAAAGTATATTTTTCTAAAAATTGAAAAAAAAAATCAGATCCCCGAAAAGGTTAATAAATCCAAATTGTTAAATTACAGTTAATATATTCTTACACTGATTGAAGCACCAATAAATTAAATTTAAAAAGAAGTGCAAAAAGAAGTTATTTATTTTAACCAAATTAAAAATGTTCAAATGAAATCATTTAAACAAAATCCAAAATTCTAATGTTTATGAAAATCCGACATTAAGATACTTTAGTGGAGATATAAATAAAATTTAAAATTTCTAAAAGCGAAAAAAATGTTAAATATTCAATTTAAAATGCTAATAAATCGCTAAGTTTTTTTAAATAAAAAGAAAATTGAATTTTAAAAAATATTACGAATGTCAGATGAACGAAACTTAATAATATAAACCCTTAAATTGGCCAAAAATACGAAATTTCTACTTATTAAATAAATCTTAGGGTAAAAGTTTCAATTTCGCATAGGAAAATTGAACTAAGAATCTTCTGTTTACTATCGAGATGCTCTTCTCCCAAGCCATAATGGCTACACTCAAAATGTTCAAATTAAGCTTCTCTTTTTAAATCTCGAAAATGAACGCATGACATTGGAAAAAATAACTTAATTAAAATAATATACTTTTTCAAAATTTTATAATTTGTCGCGTGACACAAGGTATTCAACTGTAAGTACACAAAATTTGAAGTCTTTGAGTTACGCAGCTTTTGTGTACGGACTTTGTGACAGGCATAGGATAGAAATGAATAAGATTTGTCAGATGAACGAAATCCTAAAAATTGAAGAAAAATAAAAATTGTTTTTGTTGTTGTTAACTTTAAGCGTTATGAAGAACATTTCAAAATGCCCCTGCTCATTCCATATCAATTAAAATCCCTAATATTTTTTATGTAGGTTTGTTTTAAAATATAGAAATAAATTTGTGCATTAAATTTCATACATTTAAATATAAAGGTAACGAAAAATATGTTTGCGAAATTTTATGAAATTCATCATTTCTGCACTTTATTTCTGCAATTAATTACCTTTAAATTTCACAATTATATTTAGCTTTAAAAAACAATGAACTTTACCCGCGAATAGCAAAGCTACGCCACCGCAAGGAGTAACCCTATGAATAATACTGTTTATTGGACGAAGGGGGGCAATGTTAATATGTTCCTCACGCCTATGGACTTTACCCAAGAATGGCAACAGCTTACGCTTCTGCGGGAAAAAACACTCCCAAAAAGACTGTTTATTGGACGAATGCATTGCTGCGTTAAAGCGTTCTTTATGTCTATTGGCATTTTTCTTCCTATTACTCTCGGGTGACGTCACGCAGGTAAAGTCCATGGGTGCTTTTCTTTTGTTTACCCGCGGCTCAGCTCACATGGATAAAGTCCATTGAATTCATTCAGGTGACTATCATAAAGTTCTCTAATAGAAGATGCCTTGCACTGCTATACATTGGGCAAAAGCGTCTGTCAAAGAGCTGTCTGTGCATCGAATGTTGTCACCCTCACATAGAAGCAGCTAGGTTTAGATTATCAGTTCCGGATTCCTCATCCAACCATCTCCGCTCATTCCTGATGCCATTACTGCCTTTATGGAAATTAGATTGTACTTTTTATCGATTGAAGAACAGCGCGATTTTTGCTAAAATCTTTCTTTTTGCTTTTGATGACTGAAGGGTGAGTATTTTCGACTATACTAGAAAAGCATTTCACTATGCATTGATATATGGAGTCATTTTTCTGTGTACTTACATATGGAAGCACTTTGCTGCTCACTGGTATGTAAGGACACTTTACTTGATGGATTGTCAATTTTTCGATGTCCATTTTCGAGGTCCGCAAGAATCGATGTGGGCATTAACCCTTTATCTGCCGAATTAGAAATTCATGAAAATTTTAATTTTAAACCATTTTACGTAAATTGTTTAAACTAAATTAAAAGATTTACATAATCATTTAATAAATTTTTGAAAGATTTTAGAAAGTTTGAAGAATTTAGAAGGATTAATTAAATTTGAATTTACAGGGATTTTGTGCAATATTTATAACCCCACTCAAATCTTTTATTTTAAATGTTTTCTTAGTATTTTGTAGAATTATAAAATGTACAAATATTATGTTCTTACAATATAATTTAAAAAAATATTTCCGAATTGAAAAATATATCCATCCTCCTCCCTCAGCGCCTAGATTGGTTTATTTGTGTCGGCCGATTATCTACGCTAGGGATATAGGCCCATGGGGGAAGTGCCCTTCGTGGGGGTCTTTCTATGGGAACCTAACCCGTATTTACGCAAGGTCGCAAGGTTCGAAGAAAACCACGAAAACTCCGAACGGTTAGGCCGACAGCCGCGATTGGGTTCGAACCTAGCACCTGCCGTCTACCAGTTGAGAGGTCAAAACCTCTCGGCCACTAGTCGGGCCCTCAGTGCCTAGAAAGCTGAAAAGATTTATATCTTTTCAGCTTTCTAGGCAAAATAAATCATCCTTTTAAAAATATTTTTGTTTTGTGTAACCAATAATGCTTTTGGAACAAAATAAAGTAATGTATCTGTAACTCATTCTAAATATTATTAGAACTCTAATTGGCGTATTAATAGAATTTTATAATAAGTAATTTTAATGGTACTTATAAGTACAGTCGGTAGATAAAGGGTTAAGGTTTGATGAAAGTGGTATTTTTTCGAAGTGGAAGATCTTATCTGAGCAAGTTACAGCATCCGAAAACTTAGAGATACAGCCAAAGCTGCCAACTTTTACGCATTTTTCCTACCACAAAAAATTTATAGTAAATATTGTCTTGTTTAATCGTCGAAATCTTATGGTTAAAGAAATGTAAAATCTCTGTACAATTTTAGTGGTAGAAAAAATGCGTAAAAGTTGGCAGATATGGATACAACGATACTAATCGACGTTGTAAATTGCTTTCTAAATGCTGACAATCAAACAGGAAAGTGACCAGCAAATTGAATGCATCAAAGCCCAGCAAAGAGCTTCCATTAGTCAATGCATTGCAAAGAACTATTATATGTCAGTACACATAGTTATGTATTACCGTGTGAATAATTAAAACGTAGGAAATAAACTTTTAGAAAAAATATCAACCGACTTCAAAAAAAGCGCTAAAAAGAATTAACTGTTTTTTTTAAATTTTTCTAATAACGAAACGTTACCCAACAACCACTGATCCGATATCAGATACCAGTATAAAAACGAGTAAATTTTACATATAGAATTTAATATCCACGAAACATGGATCTTCGAAGCAATATTTTTTTACACGATATAAATTTATAAGCTTATCATTTAATTTATGAATGTATACATATAAAAAGTAATGAATTACTATTTGAAGTTGGTGCAAACTTTTTAAGTACAGTAAGAATTGTGAATATACTGTGCCTAGTACCATAACTAAAATAGTGACGATTATTATTGATTGCTATTGTTTGGTACCAACTTCGAAAAGTATTACATTACTTTCTATATGTAAATATTCATAAATTAAATCATAAATATGTAAATTCATATCTTGTAAAAAATATTCCCTCGAAATTCCATGTTTAGTGTATATTAAATTCTATATATTAAATTTAACCGTTTTTATGCTGGAACTTGATATCCAATGTGTAGTTGTTGGATTCTACAACATTTGTAATAATAAATAGTGATAACCTGGACTATAGTTACCCATACTAACGCTATTTTTTAAATGAAATGTTCATGTGTTCGCCACTAAACAGTTCAAGTTAAATTTATTAGAAATTTGAGGACGCGTTCAGTAAAAGCTGGAAGGAACAATTTGCCTTTTCCTCCTAAAATTTTACGTCAACTTATTTTATATAAAGCTTTCGATATAGACCGGTAGGCGACAGTGGCAATATAGACAATCACCTCATCGAGTTCACGGTTGAAATTACAGAATTAGTTAAAATTCGACTCACATATTAAAACACAATCGATCTGACAAGACATATCTTGGTGGGAAGCACCTGAATTTTAGCGGTTAACTCGTAGGTTTATCTTTATGTTTCCCTACAAGCCAAAGGTGTGGAAACATGGAGATGTGAGAACATTAAAAGGCAATGGTAAACCTACGAGTCAACCTCTAAAATCGGGTTTTCAAGTATTTTCCACCAAGATATGACTTGGCAGACTGATTGCGCTTTAATATGCGAACCAAGTTTTACTTAATTCTAGAATTTCAATTGTGAAGTCGATGAGGTTGTCAGTGCTATCGCCTCTCGGTCTAATACTGATCCAAATGAATGCGGAATGCTGGACAAGCTGAGATTGCACAATTCTATTCATTTAAT
Source organism: Maratus speculifer (assembly GCA_964019185.1). Taxonomy (NCBI): domain Eukaryota; kingdom Metazoa; phylum Arthropoda; class Arachnida; order Araneae; family Salticidae; genus Maratus; species Maratus speculifer. The sequence goes on from OZ025299.1 coordinate 162,091,156, forward strand.
CTCGTCCTATGATCGTCCTGTTTTCATCCTATGAATCGCTGAAAATGACGTTCAGAGATCGTGATCAGGCACTGCACCTAGAAGATATGTAGTGTAGAAAACAGCTAATATAGAAAACAATATACTTCAAATGACGCTTATTCTATGTTCTCAGGACTGTTTATGTTGTATGGGATGTAAATATGCATATAAAATTCCTTTATGTCATTCCTTTATGTGATGTGAATTCTTCCTCTAAACAGACTGAGGAATAACTCACAATTTGGAATTAAATTCAAAGTTTTGCAAGTTAAATTATCGCATCAGTTTCAAATAAGAAACTTAAACAAAATGTTTTAATTTGCATACACAACCAATATTTTAATAATTAGACTGGATGTAAATTTGATCTTCACAACTCGGTGTTAATGGTCATCAGACTGATCAATCTGACATGAATGTTTTTATGACCCAAAAAGTGGCACAGAGTGCATGTTGAATATTTTTAACATCACATTCCTCACAAGGAAGGTGTCCATACGGCATACTCCTAAAATTAAAAAAAATACAGAATGTTCTTCTCATAAGGATATAATAAGTTTATAAAAATTTTTCGACGGAATTTCTAGACACAGTGTCCGTAAAAAAATGATGAAAATTTCGTTATTTGGCGATTTTTTGCCGGTTGGCAAAGGAATGTAATTTCGAAAAATACTTTTTTATGTCAAATACACTTTAAGGGGGAAAAAAATTTCATGATAAACTTTTTTGATAAATTTAATTTAAAATAACTTTAGTTTTGTCTATTTTATTTGTTTTAAGTATAATTTTATTATATCGATATTTATAAGCATTTATATTCAAATTTAATCATCAAAATTTCAGATTTAAAACAAAATTCATAATTTAAACTAATGGACCCTATTCTGGTGACGTCAAAGTCACGTGTTTTAGGGAAACATTCCCCCACATCATAGTTATTAATTATGCAACGACTCGTTTTTGTATGTCGTAGAATAGTAACGGAGCATATTTTTGTGACGTGAGGTCACGTGTTTTGGGAAAATATTGCCGAAATATAGCCTCGAACTCAAACGGAGAATAGAGTCCATTAAAATTGTTTCAAGCTCAAAGTCCAATTGACCACTATCGATTAGATTTTGTTGCTACGGAAACATCTGGCTTTTATTTTTGAATACGCTTAAATGTATAAAGATAATTTTCTCAATATGAATTTGCTTGGTGTCTTAACCACTCGGCCACGGATACCCCTCATTTTAATTTGAGCTACAGAGCCTAGATGATATTGTGTCGAAAACGGCTATTCCTATAATACTTTAAAAAATGCTAAAAAATTGTATCCCTTAAATCTCCAACGATGCTGTGGTCTGTGCCTATGACAATATGCTGATATGACCGCAATCTAGCAATTGATTTTAACAGTAAACATTTTTTTCAAAAACTTATGTAATTGTAATTTTGGATACTATAAATATAAGATATTTTGGTCTATTTTAAGCTAATTTAGTTAAGGAATGACATGAAATAGGTTTAATAATATCTTTTAGAAGGACTATATATCGATTTTAAATCGTTTCAAAAAATTTATTTGTTAATCATATTGTTATATCAATGACTTTTTTATGCGTAGATGAAATAATTTTTATGTTTATGGAACATTATACTATATATTATACATAATTTAAATTATACTAAAAGCAGCATTTTTGTTTCTACAAGAAATTTAACATAAAAGAGAGTAGAGGGAGGAACGAGACATGCCAGCAAATGGAGTAATGGGACAAGTCTAATTCATTTTTTATAATAAGATTAGTGAAAATTGCTAATATGCAAATATTTTTAAAGGGTAGTATATTAATTATAACATTGAAGATATCTTCATTTACTCTAAAATATAAATAAATTGAACTGGTTACTTTTAGTACAGACATTATCAATCTACAATATTTGTTAGATTGTATATGAGGAGCCCAGAAGCCAAGGGGTACAAGTGACAAAATGTCGATTTGGAGTAAATTGAGTTTAAAGATAATTGATGTTAAATTGGAACATCAATAACAATTGACTAAATTGAAATAGGAAACATCTGCTTGTTGCATTCTAATCTTTGAACTCTCATTTCAATAACTGTTAAAAAAATAGAGTACAATTTTCTTTAAATGTATAATTAATCAATATTGTTTGTTTTTCGAAAAAAGTGGTTTATCTCTATAACTCTCCAAATAATCAGAAAATGACTTATATTTCTTTACCTGAAATGAAAAAAGCATATTTCCCGATACCCTGTGCACTTAACTCAATTTTTTCAATTTTGTCATTTATACCCCTTGGCTTCTGGGGTCCTCATATATAGTCGACACTATGGACCATCTAATACTGTTTTATAGCTGTCCCATACCTCCCTGTTAGTGAAAAGGTGTGGGACACATTTTGTAATTTACAATTTCTGTAACTAGAAAACTGTTTTTGAAAATTATGTTTCTATATTGTTCAAGGACATTAGAGAGTGTTTCATTTTACATATTAAAAATCAAAATTTTTATTTTTATGCTAAACAAAGTTAATTTTCTTATTTTTACAAAAAGTGCCCCACTCTCTCCAAAATATTCATGTTATGAATTTGGAGCATGTTTTGCACATATATGAAATGATCATGATTATATGCTATGAATTTTAATGGGTTAGCAAAAATTATTTTTCGATATTACTAAGTTTTTAAAGAAACACCAGTTTATCAGATTTTTAATTTCTTAAGCTATTGAAAAGTTCATTGTGAATGAAAGTTGGATTTATTTTATTAAAAATATCCTTCGAAATTTGCTGGCGGTATTTACCATAGCATTCTATGGAATGTGAGTTATTAATGCTTGTTTGTTAAAAAATACCGGAAAAGAACTTTTTGTTATAGCAGCATATACTTAATATATTATAATATAAATTCAAAATTGCTGTCCTGCTTGCGAGAAAATCATCTAAATTTGTAAACTTTCCGTTAAAATATATCCATTCAGATGGGTCAAGGCTGAAGTGGTCTGCTAGCGAAATTTTTTTTCCAAGCACCTTCGTCGTTTCAAGCCCAAACTCGCACTCTGACTGGTTGTTGCTCTCGGCACTGTTTTCACGTAACTTGGCGATAACCATACTTGGCGAAAAATACTTCTCTCGTAAGTGAACGAGTAAACCTAAAACCTAACCTACTCATTCTTATTCTTTCTTCATTTTGTGCTCTTGTGTATTATTATCTTGTGTTATTATAAAATGGCTAATGCTTTACTTATTAATAAACGGGAAAAGTTATAACTTTTCTCGTATACTTTGTACTCGGTTCGGAAGGAAATCAAACTCCTGGACGGAAGCATCTATCGCTACGCCAAGTATGATTATCGCCAAGTTACATGAAAACAGTGCCGAGAGCAACAACCAATCAGAGTGCGAGCTTGGGCTTGGAACGACGAAGGTGCTTGGAAAAAAAATTAAGCGGTCTGCTAGCGGTGTTTGCGTACTGGCATTTCACGTCTAGAATAAAATGTTAACATGCCTGTTCTGGCATCTGACGTCACGCGCACAAGGTCCAATAATCAGTTCATTACTTAATATAATGTATTTTACCTTATTTATATTCTGTTTTATTTTTTGAGTTCACAAAAGTTTTTACGTGCCGTTTTAAAAGATGCCCATAAAGTGACTATCTCTATATACTGACCATTTTAGTCGGTCCCAAAGGTGGGACTTTAGACAGCTTCCGCTGTATGTATTAATCTTTCAATATTTTTCAGCTGAAATTATTGATTTTTAAATTTAAGTTTTATTTTAAAACATGTCACTTGATTTAGATAAAATTTGAATATTATGTATCCAGCTTTCGAATGTAACGTTTTCTGAATTTTGTTGGTCGTTTTCTACACTACACTGTTAAAAATTTGACCCTTTTGCTGCATCGTCACTCCACCGCTTTTATAGAATATTATTACTTCAGCATATTATGAAGCATTCTCATGGGTCAAAAGAAAGATATTCTATAAAAGCAGGGGAGTGATGATGCAGCAAAAGGGTCAAATTTTTTATAGTGTATACACTGTTAAAAATTTGAAACTTTTGCTGCGTCGACACTTCACCGCTTTTAGTTAGTTTACTCAATTTATTTATTTGAGCAACATGCATCTAACTTGTGTGCTCGACATGAAAGCCTGCTTATAAGTCATCGTCAATATACAAGGACGAGATAGCACAAGGAAATTTACTTCACAAGAGAAATACAATCAGGAGCTCTACACAAAGTATGTGTGCAATGGAGCCAGAGGGAATCGAACCCACAACCTCCAGATTAGCAGAGAGGCGTCTTAACCATTCGGCCACGGAGGCCCGTTTATTGAACAACATACATCTGATTTGTGTGCTCGACATGAAGCATTGCTACACTAGATACCGGGCTTGCTCATTCCTTATCACGACGTCACAAAAGGTGGCGGGCCGCTTTCTGTGATTGGTAAAAACAGGGTTCAAAGTGACGCACCCATCGTTTTGTACCAATCGCTGGATGTCATTCAGCCACCTTTTGTGACGTCATGAAAGGAATGAGCAAGCCCGGTATCTAGTGTTGCCTTGCATGAAGCCTACTTATAAATCATCGTCAATATTACAGAGACGAGATAGCACAAGGAAATTTTAAAATACAAAAGATATACAACTGGAAGCTCCACGCAAAGTGTGCGTGCAATGGAGCCAGTGGGATTCGAACCTCGACCCTTCTACGCTTGAAGGCAATTACTTCACCGCTTTTATAGATCGTTGGTCAAAATATAGATATTCTATAAAAGCGGTTGAGGTCTATGCAGCAAAAGTTTCAAATTTTTAACAGTTTTTTAAGTTATATTTATCTTCTAGGCGCTGCACAGTAGGGCAAAAAGCCTTCAAAATTGGCAAAAAATCGAAAAAATGAAATTATTTTTTGAACTACCGACATACGTCACTTTAATAGAGCAGATGTCAGTACACATCTGCCTAGTATTAAAATTTGCGCAAAGTTATTTTGATCGTCACTAGAGAAAGAAGTTAAACTGCATATTGTACTTTGATAATAAGTGAAAAAAAATCAATAATTTTGTTTCAACATTCGTTTGTTAATTTCGCTATAATAATTAAAAAATAATTTTTTTTTTGACTATGGAACCTTTAACTACAAGTATGTAATAATAATTCATTAACTTTCAATTTGTTTTAATACGATTTTTATAGATATATAGACGCTTAGAATATACAGGGTGATTCATAAAAGATGGGCAGAACTTTAAGGGGTTATAGTACACTTAAAGACAAATAATATTAAATAGGAGACTAAGGGTCCCAGACGTATTCCCAAGGAGATAGGGGGCATTAAAGTTTAGGGTCCGAAATTTCAAATGATTATAAAAAATGGAAAAATTGGTCGATTCGTTTGCGGTTTTTGCAAAAAATTTTCTTTATGCCAGTATTTTCTTGAAATAAAATTTTAAAGTTCAATTTCAAAAAATGCCGATAAGGGGCGCTTTAGACTTTGGAGTAACAAACAACTATTTTTTAACGTTATTTTTTGTATTTCTTTAAATGATTTCGAAAGCTTAGACTTAAATTTTGATCTAAAAATCTGAGTCCTAACGAGTAGTTAAGTAGCGTAAACTGAAATTTGAAATTTGAAACCCTTCTCCCCCCAGAACAAAAATCAGTTATTCCCGATCTTTGTGTCGTAGATTAGGCTCTAACTACTGCCGCGTTTTGCTAAAATTATTCTTTATGTCAGTATTTTCTTGAAAATAAATTTTAAAGAAAATTTACAAAAAATTCCGATAGAGGGCGCTTTAGACTTTGGAGTAACGAACAACTATTTTATACCGTTATTTTTTGTGTCTCATTAAATGCTTTCTAAAGCTTAGACTTAAACTTAAATTTTCAGCTCAAAATCTGAATCGCTGAGCGTGGTTCAGTAGCGAGGGGAGGGGGTTCAAATTTCAACTTCTGAACATAGTTCAGTTTGCACTACTTAACCATGCCCAACGATTCTGTGCTGTGATACGAGGCAAAAATACAACTTTCGTCAAGGACTGCATAGTCGGAATTCACTCATAAAGGCACTGGCACAGTTGGAAACGTCGCTCATGCAAACGTTAAAGCTCCATTCCTGACGCTAGTCACCGGGTGAAGAAGGAGACAGAAAGTATGCAAATGTCGAATGGGGAAGAAGAAGAACACGTATGCAAAATTTCGACACGATTCAGGCATAAAAACCACTGAACGGTGAGTCAAGTGTAAGTCGCTGTAGTAATGAATCGGAAGATGGTGCCCTTCACGAATAAGGAAAAGGCTGAGATGCATTTAATTTACGGAGCGGCAGATGGAAATGGTGCAGAGGCACAACGAATGTACGGAGAGCGATTTCCCAACAGGCGGTTGCCTAACCACAAAACTTTCGAGCGCTTGCACAGACAGTTGTGTGAGACGGGATCATTTCTCGCTTCCCGGTCGAATGCAGGTCGTGCAAAAAAGGACGAATCAGTAGCTGTTGCAGAAGCCATTCTGGATGTAGTAGCGGCGCAGCCAAGTACAAGTACACGAACAGTGGCTAGGCAGGTGGATACCTCACAGTCCATGACTTGGAGGGTACTGAAGGATGAACATTTGCTCCCGTTTCATGTGCAACGAGTCCAGAAACTGTCTCCAGGGGATTATCCAAATCGTATTGAATTCGCCCGCTGGTTTCTGCAGCAGAACGCGCTAAATCCACATTTTGGACGAACTGTACTTTTCACCGATGAATGTACCTTCACACGTGAAGGTACATTTAACACGCACAATGCGCATGTATGGGCGGATGTCAATCCACATGCTACGTATCCACATGCTCATCAGAGACGCTTTTCCATCAACGTTTGGGCAGGAATCCTCGGAGACCACCTAATCGGACCGTACCTTCTTCCTGAACGCCTCAACGGTAAAACATACCTCACATTTCTGCAACATGTGCTGCCAGACCTGTTAAACGTTGTTCCTCCACGCATCCGGCGGGTCATGTGGTTCCAGCACGATGGAGCGCCAGCCCATTACGTACGAGACGTCCGCAACTATCTGGACATCACATTTCCGAACAGATGGATTGGTCGAGGTGGTCCTGTTGCTTGGCGTGCTCGCTCGCCAGATCTTTCACCCCTCGATTTCTTTTTTGGGGACAATTGAAGGCTCTTATGTATGAGACACCCATTGAATCCCCCGAGGAACTGGTCGCCAGACTTTCCGCCGCTGTAGGGGAAGTGCTCGAAAAGCCTGATGTTTTCGCGAATGTTCGCCGTTCCATTCTTCGCCGTTGTTCTGCGTGCATAACCTCTGGTGGTCACAATTTTGAACATTTATTGTAATTACATGTTAATAAATATGCTTTGGTAACATAATCCTAATTTGTGTCTTTTTACCTCGTATCACAGCACACAATGTGTGGACATGGTAAACTGAACTGTGCTCAGGAGTAGAAATTTCAAACCCCTCTCCCCAGAAACTTAACCACGTCTAACGATTCAGATTTTGGGCTGAAAATTTAAGTCTAAGCTTTAGAAAGCATTTAATGAGACACAAAAAATAATGGTATAAAATAGTTGTTCGTTACTCCAAAGTCTAAAGCGCCCTCTATCGGAATTTTTTGAAGCTTTTCTTTAAAATTTATTTTCAAGAAAATACTGACATAAAGAATAATTTTAGCAAAACGCGGCAGTAGTTAGAGCCTAATCTACGACACAAAGATCGGGAATAACTGATTTTTGTTCTGGGGGGAGAAGGGTTTCAAATTTCAAATTTCAGTTTACGCTACTTAACTACTCGTTAGGACTCAGATTTTTGGATCAAAATTTAAGTTTAAGTCTAAGCTTTCGAAATCATTTAAAGAAATACAAAAAATAACGTTAAAAAATAGTTGTTTGTATCTCCAAAGTCTAAAGCGCCCCCTATCGGCATTTTTTGAAATTGAACTTTAAAATTTTATTTCAAGAAAATACTGGCATAAAGAAATTTTTTTGCAAAAACCGCAAACGAATCGACCAATTTTTCCATTTCTTATAATCATTTGAAATTTCGGACCCTAAACTCTAATGCCCCCTATCTCCTTGGGAATACGTCTGGGACCCTTAGTCTCCTATTTAATATTATTTGTCTTTAAGTGTACTATAACCCCTTAAAGTTCTGCCCATCTTTTATGAATCACCCTGTATAGTGGTGAAATTTATAAAAAAATTTAACACTGTCTACAAACATTGTAGGTTTTAGTTATGAGTTAAGGCGAGTTAAGTGTTAACTATAATTTTTTCTACTAAGTATGAGTTTTAAAAGGACAAAGATGCCAGAAAATCTTGCTACTTTTTCAATTGTATGGTCATCTTTATAGCTAATCATCCTTAAATTTTTGTTAGTGTACGGGTGTGCCAAACATGATTAAAAATGTTTCCTTTGTTAAATACGAATTTTAATGCATTGTTTATTACAAAATAATGTATTTAAATGAAACTGACTATCATGGAACGTTTTAACAAAAAACTTTTGAAAAGTAATGTGATTTTATGGTATAAGAGCTCCATAATCGGAGAAACTACGAACAAGTAGTTTAAATGAAAAGAAGGTTAAATGTTTTAAAGTTTAATATAAATTCCGATGAGCAAAAGCCTGGCGAAACAAAGGAAATGCTTTAGAATTAACAAAGAGTGGCTTGGCAAATCGCTTTCATTTCCTCGATTTGAAAAACAAACAGAAACGTCAATGAAAAGCAAACGTGCCTTTCTTCATATTCCGTCTGAATTTGTTCTGGACGATCAAAAAGATCAAGAGTAACACGGTTATACAATTCTAGTTCTACATATTCGTTAGTGTACGTGACATGTATGAGTTTAAGATCTGAAAAACAGGAAAACAAAAAGTGTGTGTTAGCACTAAAACAACAGAAACAGTTTTTCTTCTGCTGTCTTTATAGTAATGCGTACATTTTGCCTGAGATAGGTTGATACATTCCTTCAAAACGATTCGCTAATATTCATTAAAAGGTTTGCTTGAGAATAATTAAAATTACTAATTATGTTTACATTTTTTAATGCGATATTATGGATGATTTATAAATATCTAATTAGTATAAAACTATCTTAAATTCTTGTTTTAAACTCATTTTTATACACAAAATATTGAAAAAGGTTTGTAAATTAATTAATAAATTACTACTTAGCTTATGTAAAAGTTTAAAATTTTATACCCTGTTCGCACTGGGACAGTTGAGTCACTTAACTTTAAGTCACTTAAATTTTTTGAAGCGGGATACCCGGAATTAGGCTTCACCTGTTCGCACTTGCTAAATATTTTAAGTGACTTAACTTGGCCACATGGAGCTAAGAAGGTATATGGAGGAGACATATGTGACGTAACTTGAAGCTTTTCCTACCCCCCCCCCCGTTACAACGCCGCGGCCGCCATATTTGACCTGGGTAAACTGCCTTTTCCCGTCTGCTACCGATCGTCGTATTGAGGAAGCTCCTCACGGCGCAAGTCAACTACGGTAAAAGTCAAACATGGCGGATATGAAAGAGGGGGGAAAGAACTGGTTTTTCGGCGTCAGGGCTCACCATGATGCTAGATTGATATGTCTCCTCCATATACCTTCTTAGCTCCATGCTTGGCCAAAATGGCATCTGGGCATGCGCATAAGTTCTGAAATTTGTAACTGCAACTCTTAACTGCTTTTTTGTTTACATAGCAATTACCCTGCCATATTTCAATAAAAAATTAATTTTGTCATCCTCCCAATTTATTTTGCTGGAGGAAATAACAGGTTCAATATTTTCCATTTTTGAACTTTGATTACAAAAAAAAACCCCCACAAACGCACGTGTTAAGCAATTGGGGTAAACAAATAACAGTTTGAAATAATTTATAATTGTTTTTAGGACTCAACTCCAGTAATTTAATAATCAGAATTAAATATTCTAAAATTCAGAAATAATAATTAAATATTCAGAAGGCACATTTCCACTCAACTCATAGTTAAGCGAGTAGTGCTCACTTAAGTGAGTTAGTGAGTTGCAGAAACTTGCTTAAGCAAGAATCTTGATTCTGGGTACGACCGCTTCAAAAAACTTCAAGTTAAGTGACTTAACTTTCTCAGTGCGAACAGGGTATTACTACTTTTCTTCTACAAAAGAATCCGTGATGTGTTTTTTTGTTGAAAGTAAATTTTATTTTTTGCCAACTTTGGAGGCTTCCTGCCCCACTGTGCGCTGTAGCAAAAATTTCAAATTTTTAACAGTTTTTCCAGGAACATCACGTGCTTCATCTGGCGGCAAACTTAAGGCAAATGTGGAGTTTTCTCATTTGTAAATATAGTGATTTGAGCTTCATTTTTTAAATACTTAGAAAATAATTCAAGAATAAGAAAATAAAAATTAAAGAGAAAAAACACACTTGTTTTAAACGCCAAACTGGGAGTTGCGACTTCTATGTGGGCTCCAGATGTGTACCTGATTAGTTGTTGCAATCAGCAATCAATCGTTGCTGTGACGTCAATGCAAAGAGTTTCTAGCGGGACGAGTCTGACCAATGAGAACTCTGAATTTCGCGAGCTTAAACTGCGAAAAATCCACTGATATCTGCCTGGATTTCGACCAATGAATCTTTGAGAGGACTTTTAATATTAGTTGGCATCGCCACAGCTCTTATTTATTATTTAATATTTATGTTACGCAACTGGCAACACCGCTGAATTGTGAAACAGATGCGTCCAAGTTCTTAACATAAATATTAATCTGGGCATTTAATTCTTTCTTATTTAATTTTCTATTTAGTTAAAATTTTAAACCAGATACGCTTGGTACCCTGTTTCACCTATAATTAATTACTTCTCTTTTCTAAATATTACAGACTCGTAGAAGAACGAATCCTTTGATATTTATCAAAACCTGTGATGTATTAACTGCCAATTTGCTAATCGCACCCTGTGCTTCATGACAGAAACATTTATTTGTGCTTACAAGCAGTCATCTAGATTATCAAAAATAAGTATGTTGATTCAGCCTCTTACTTATTTATTTTATTTTTTTTCTTACAGTACTCGCGTTTTCTTTCATTGATCGAACAATTTAATCTCTTCAATTATTAAAGATTTTACTTTATTATTCACCGTTAAATGTTTAATCCAATCACTAATAATCACTATATAAACTATGCGCACCTTCGAAATTAAATGAAAGTTAAATCTGATTCTTCCTCTACGTCCGATTGCTTATTACAAAAAAAAATCATGAATATAGTTTTCTAAAACGCAATGAAATTGTTTAATCACATAATGTTGATATATTTACCACTTAGCAATCTATTTGAATTGCATGTGTTGAGATATTTAAACTTTTTCTCCCACTTCCTTTCAAATGTATGTAGTATGTGGATTATGTAATCTTGTTCAGTTGAGTTATTATCCCAGTAGCAGAATGTTGTGGTTGTGTGTGACAGCTTTGCAGCAGTATGAAAATGTCTGCATGTTACAATTTTCTTATGTACATTATAAACAGCGATGTAGTTGAAGATATACGCCGTATACCTTCTGGATATTTAAAGGAACCCTGTATACCGTCTATTTCTCAGAAAAGCTATAATTTACACATTCCAAGGTACATTGTTTGCCTTGAGCGTATACCCTCTGCTTAGAGCATATACTCCTAATATTTTTTTTTTTTTTTACTGCACCTCTGATTATAAATATGTTTCTTACTAATTAATATTATAAAAATACAACTATATTCCAATTATAACCTAAATAAGTAAGTAGGAAAAGTAATATTTTTTGAAGAATTAGATTAATAATGAATATTTAAAGTGGTTGTTTAAGTTAAGTCTTAATCTATTTAAATTGAAATATAGTGTATATCTATTGAAAACAATGTATAGTTCAAGGCCGTTGCTAAGGAGGCGCTATGGGCAGCTCAGCCGCCCCCCCCCCCCCCCTTGAAAAGATTCCAAGGTCACTAAATGAACTTATGTTCTGAAAATTCAAATGAAATTCTGTTCAAAAGTCTAATTTAGTGTTGAGACTTTTTCAGTTTTGCAGAATTACTAAATTGTTTCTAAAATTAACACTCCTTCATCCTATGCTAACATAATGCCCTGTGGCAGAATTTTTTTAACTGTGTCTGCGACAAGCCTCATTAAGACCTCTGTAATCGTTCGAGGAAACGCTCGCGAGCTAATGCTATTCCTATGGGGAAGCATTTGTCTAATAACTCTTTCGCATTTTGACATTTTTGAATAATTTTTTTTTGCATTGGATAGCTGAGGTGCATGCCAACAGCGCACCTTTTTCAGTTTTTCGATTTTGGTTGCAGATATTTTTTTAAAAACCACTTTCAGTTTCGAAACCGGTTTTGAAAGTAAAACTAACTTTGTAAAAAATATCTGCAACCAAAATCAAAAAAGTAAAAAACGTGTGCTGTCGGCGTGCACCTCAGCTATTCAATGCAAAAAAAATTATTCAAAAATGTCAAAATGCGAAAGAGTTATTAGAAAAATGCTTCCCCATAGGAATAGCATTAGCTCGCTAGCGTTTCCTCGAGCGAGGACAGAGGCCTTAACATCAAATTCTATCTGCAACCGCAACGCAACATTTTCTTCTAACTGTATACACATTAAGAATGAGGTCATTCTTACTAATGGTGAAAATAATACTAAACTTCCTTCTTTTAGCAAATTAATTTAAAATCAATTTTTTCAAAACATAATTACATAACTAAAAAGGAGTTATTTAGTTGGATAAAAAAAAATTTAGTCAAGAAGAAATATCAGAACTTCCTTGGGGGAGCTTAAGAACCGGTGAAATTTCTCGTTTTAAACAGGTTTCCGCCTTAGCAGGTAAAATTTGAATATATTGAATCTATATATGTATATATATATATATAGCGTTTTAGAAAAAAAATTTATGATAATTATTAATTTCTATGCATAAAGCATTTATTTAATGAATATGTTTTTATAGCAATCAAATCTGATAAATTATTTTAGAGTTTGAGCAACTTTTTACTTTCTTCAATCTTCAATAGAAGAAAGTATTGTAATCGAAATTTTTTTCGACTTTTGGTTTTCAACGGATTTACGCGTTTTAGGGGTCAGAGATTACAAAAAAACATGTTTTTACAAAATGTCTGTCTGTCTGTATGTATGTCGCCATTCTACCATCAAAAAGTGTATGAAGTTATGCATTGAATTGAACCAAATTTTTTGTGAATGTTTTCGGCTGTGGCAAGCAGGTCCTCTTTCAGTTTTGAAATATTCTGCCAGAAGGGGGCACTGTAATCGCGATTTTTGTGCCATTTTCAATATTGTACCGACCAAAAGTATATGAAGTTATGTATCAAATTGAACCAAATTTTTTGTGTAAGTGTATGACTATGGCTAGTTAGTCCTCCCTGAATTTTTAAAAAATACGTCTGAAGGCGGTGTTGCAATCACGATTTTTGTGCCATTTTCAATATTGTACCGACCACAAGTATATGAAGTTATGCATCAAATTTAACCAAATTTGTTGTGTAAGTGTATGACTAAGGCTTGTTGGTCCTCCCTGAATTTGAAAAAAATCCGTCAGAAGGGGGTGCTGTAATCTTGCCATTTGTGTCATTTTCAATATTGTACCGACCAAAAGTATATGAAGTTATGCATCAAATTGAACGAAATTTTTTTTGTATGACTATGGCTAATTAGTCCTCCCTGAATTTGAAAAAAATCCGTCGGAAGGGGGCGCTGCAATCTTGCCATTTTCAATATTTTACCGACCAAAAGTAATGAAGTTATGCATCAAATTGAATGAAATTTTTTGTGTAAGTGTATGGCTAGTTAGATCGCCCTGAATCTGAAAAAAATCCCCCGGAAGGGGGAGCTGCACTAGCGAATTTTATACCATTTTCAATATTGAACCGCTTAAAAGTGTATGAAGTTAGTTATAGAACTGAACTAAATTTTTTGCATATGATTATTTTTTGGTAAGGCAAGTAGGTCCTCCCTGAATTTGAAAAAAAATCTGCCTATCATTCTATTGTCCATCGGTTCATGCAGAGACGGAAATTCGTTTTTACTCCGATTACTTGATTGAAGCAGAAATTTAAGATGAAAATCAAAATTGGTATGGTATTGAATTAAAATGAGTAACTATTTTTTTTTAATAGTAAAATGTTCATATGATATAGAAGAAAGTTTTGGGATTGGCACATCCAACTAGTTAATTTTTGTTTCAGTCTGGCATTTAATGGTTGATAAATTTTCTGAAAAATCAAGTATCTTGGGGGGGGGGGGGGCTGATCGCAAAAAAAAAACGCAATTTCGTGAAAGAATCACGGAAAAAAAAACAAAATTCGGTTTTTATTTTTTTGCCTAACATTTTTTCCTACAATTTTTAAAGTGTTTTGGGAAATTGCAGATATAATTTAAATTCAAGATAAAATATTTATCGAAAAAAAGATCATGCTTTCTGATTACAAATCATTTAAATAGTCATACTTGCAAATTTAGTTTAACTGTAAAAAGGATTTCGTGAATTTCATCAAAGTTTTGCGTTGTTGAAAAAAAAAAAAAAAAAAAAAAACTTGAGAGCAAACAGAAATAATCATTCAAAGAAAGAGAACCTAAAGCAAAACCCTTCTTTTCCTTCCTAATAGTAATAAAATATGAATATTTCTGTTTCTGTTGTTAATTGGATGATTTTGTTCAAATTTTAGCAAGTTGCAATAATAATAAATTAGGCTGTGTACCAAATTTTCATTAAAATATTATAAGTTTTAAGAAAATTATTCCCAAAGGGAAAAAGCCCACTTACTGGACTTGCTAGAAAAAAAAAAAAAAAAAGCTTATAACGACTTGTGATTTGTTTATTTAAATCAAAAAACTTGGACACTAATGAGATAAGCTTTCCATTGATAATGTTTAGTATGAAAAAAGATAGTTTCAACAAAAATATTTCATGAATATATTTACATTATTTTTATTTCAATATGCTCTATTTGACTTCGAACTTAAATGCTTGAATAAACAAAACATAATCCCGGCCAAAATTTTATCCTTAATCGCCATTCTAAGCACATGTTCTTTGCAATGACAGTTAATCTTAGCAAACGCAGGGCTCATATTGTCTTGTGCGCTCTCGGAATGCGCAGAGGAATGAATTTGGCATCCGGATCAGAAGACCAGATGCGTAAGGCGGCATGCTTACTGCCAGAGAAAAAAGTTGTCCGCAAGTTTTGGACAATTTTTTAAAAATTTTCGTTAGTGCAGACAAAAAGTGTCCGACAATTGCAGACAAAAATTGTCTGACAGTCGTGGACAAAAGTGTCCGAAAATTACGGAATTTTTTTTCTAATTGATTTCATTAGTACAGACAAAAGCTGTCTGCAAGAGATTTTCTGTGTCTGCAACTATGTTGCTGTGTTTCTGCCACAGGGACATAATGTTTAATTTTGCACCAGTTATACACTCAACATTTTCATCATCATACTTTTCTTAGCATAAAATGAAGTTATTACAACAGTTTAATAAGAAACATAGTACCTACAGTGAGAATAGCACTAATTTATCTTTCTGCATCAGAGAAAGAGAGAGAAAAAAAAATATGAGTACCCCGTACATTCTCTTGAACCCCCCCCCCCCCCCTATTGTTCACTTCTAGCTACGGCCCTAGTATAGTTTCTGTATTATTAAGTAATTCTGTTAAATAATGTATATGATATGGTATCTTTTTTATTGAATCAACAATATAAAATGTATCAAAATGAACTATAAAAATTACTCTGAAAACATATACAGGGGTCACATTGATTCAGAAAGATTTGGAGCAGGAAAAAAACAATTTTGGGGTACGAAATCAGTTTCTGGAGAAAAAGAAAAAAAACTTGTAGCAACAAAATCAGGTTTTGCAATAGCAAAAAAAGAAAAAAAAATTGTAGCAAAATTAGTTTTGAAACAGAAGAATACTCTCCCTACAATAACTTTTTTTTTTTTTTTTTTTTTTTTTTTTTGCCTTTTGGCTGAATTTTTATCGTTTCATGTTCTTTTGACGAAACTTGTCATTTTTTCGCGATCTTTTGGTGAAATTTACCATTTTTTGGTGTTATTTTAATGAAATTTGTTGTTTTTTCATGATCTTTTGGTGAAACTTGCCTTTTTTTTTCACAATTTTTGACAAAATCTGTCGTTTTTTCCTGATAGTTTGACGAAATATGTCATTTTCTTGCACTATTTTGACGAAATGTGCCTTTTTTCACGATATTTTTCAAAGCTTGCCTTTTTTCATGACATTTTGGCAAAAGTTGCCTTTTTTCGCGATATTTTAACGAAAAATGCCTTTTTTCGTGATATTTTGGCAAAACTTGCCGTTTTTCATGATCTTTTGACGAAAAATGCCGTATTTTTGCGATCTTACAGCGAAATTTGTCGTTTTTACCATTTCTTCTTTTTTTGACAAAATTTCTCTTTTTTCGCAATCTTTTGACAAACCTTGCATGTTTTTTGCAATCTTTTGATGAAATTTACCATTTCTTTGTGTTATTTTAATGAAATCTGTCGTTTTTTCGGGATCTTTTGATGAAACTTGTCGTTTTTTTCACAAATTTTCGACGAAATCTGTCATTTTCCCCTGATATTTTGACGAAATATGTCATTTTTTTGACAAAATGACATATTTGGACAAAATATGTCGTTTTTAACAACATTTTGATGAATTATGTCGTTTTTTACAACATTTTGATGAAACATGTCATTTTTTATGACATTTTGACGAAACTTGCCTTTTTTGTCATGATATTTTAACAAAATTTGCCTTTTTTGCAATATTGTGGCAAAACTTGCCATTGTGTCATGATCTTTAGATGAAACCTGCCATTTTGCTACAATTTTAAGACAAAATTTGTCATTTTTTCATGATTGTTTAACGGAACTTGCCATTTTATTGTGGGTTTTTTTTCCCCGGAAATTACTGTTTTTCTGAAATTTTTCAATGAAATTTACCATTTCTTTGTTATTTTTTGATGAAACTTGCCTTTTTTGTCATGCTATTTTAACAAAATTTGCCTTTTTTGCAATATTGTGGCAAAACTTGCCATTGTGTCATGATCTTTAGATGAAACCTGCCATTTTGCCACAATTTTAAGACAAAATTTGTCGTTTTTTCATGATTGTTTAACGGAACTTGCCATTTTATTGTGTTTTTTTTTCCGGAAATTACCGTTTTTCTGAAATTTTTCAATGAAATTTACCATTTCTTTGTTATTTTTTGACGAAATTTGTCATTTTTTATAATCTTTTGATGAAGTCTCATTTTTTTTTACGATCTTTTGACAAAACTTGCCGTTTTTTAACAATTTTTTGGGAAAATGTGTCTTTTTCATGATTTTTCAATGAAATTATACCATTTTTTTGTAAGTTTTTGACAACGTCTGTCGTTTTTTTTTTTGCAATCTTTTGACAAGATCCGTCTTTTTTCGCAATCTTTTAACGAAATATTCATTTTTTCGCTATTTTTGGACAAAATTTCTCGTTTTGAGCGTGCTATTCATGTATCTTTTTTTTTTAAATAAGGAAATACATTCTTTTTCCAAGTTGGCAAATTTAATCTGCAAGGGCAAAAATGAATCTGCAACATACGTTGCACACTTTCTGCTACTTGGGTTATTGTTGAATGATTATTATTGAAAATTTGTGATTTTTCCCTGTCTGATCGGCAAAATTGTTAAATTTTTTTGTGCCTGAACAACAAAATTAGCGATTTTTATGACGTTGATCGACTAAATTCACAATTTTTCTGTGCTTGATCAACAAAGCTAGCAATTTTTACAGAACCGACCGACAAAATTCATGATTTTTACGAAGCCAGTCAACAAAATTTGCAATTTTTACAAATCTAATCAACAAAATTTGTTGTTTTTACTAAGCTGATTGCTGAAATTTGTGATTATTTATTATCTGATCAACAAAATTTACAATTTTTATGAAATTGGTCGACGAAATTTGCAATTTTTATGAAGACGATCAGGGGGCCCATTTGGTGATGCAAAATGAGTCATACAATTTAGTTTTAGGGGGAATTTGAGAAAAAGTACATTTTTTTAGGGGGGGGGGGATATTTTTAAATTTTTAATATTTCTTTTTTTTACTGTTAAAAAAATTCTTGATTTTTTTAATATTACTTTTAAATTTTTTCAACATTTAATTTCCAGAAATGTTCCTGTGTTTTCTTTCTTTAAACTCTAGATGAGGGCAATGAGAACTCATTCTGCTATACTCAACTCGCTATCTTTTGAGTGTGCAGTAGATTATAAGTAGAATATATTTTACAATTGATATTCTGTTTAGGGAGGGGGGGGGGTCAATGTCAAAGAATGAAGTTTTTTTTGGGGGGGGATTTGCGTCATTGGGTTTGGGGGGATGGTCACCACTGAAGCCAATCAATGAAATTCACATCTTTTTACGAAGCTGATTGAGAAAGTTCACAATTTTTCTATGTCTGATCAACAAAATTAGCAATTTTTATGAAACCAACATGGCAAAATTCGTGACTTTTACTTAGCCAATCATCAAAATTCTCTATTTTTATGAAGCTAATTAACAAAATTCATGATTTTTACTTAGCTGATTGACAGAATTTGTGATTTTTTATGAGCCTAATCAACGAAATTCATTATTTTTACGAAGCCGATCGACAAAATTTGTGGTTTTTCTTTAAGCCTGATTGATGAAATTTGCAATTTTTCTGCCTTTTTCAAGAAAATTTGTGGTATTAAGTTCAACCAACGAATTTTCAGAACCCAATCTATAAAATTTGTGATTTTTTGATGTCCAATGGATGAAATTAGCACTTTTTCTACCTGTAATTGATTAAATGCACATTTTTTCATGCTGAATCAACTAAATTTTCATTTTTCTTTTCTTTTGGTAAACTGACCAAACTCACGATTGTTTCACTGCTGATCAGCAACAATTTCAATTTTTTCACGTGCCATTGTGATTATTTCCTTGCTGATCCACAAAATTCATGATTGTTTGGTGCCCAATCAGCGAAATTACTGGGTTTTTTTTAACCAAGTTTAAATCAAGAAAACCTGCAATTTTTCTGTAGCTAATGGATTTAATGGTATTTTTTTCGTGCATCATCAACAAAATTCTTTATTTTTCCATACTTGATTGGCAAAATTTGCTATTTTTTCCGAGTCTTATTGACAAAATTTGCAATTTTTCTGCACTTGATCATTAAATTCGCAAGTTGCCTCACCTGATTTTTTGCTATTCTTAAGTAAATGACTGAAATTTTATCTTTCCTCAGTAATTTAATGAGATTTAAAACTTTTTCAGTGACCCTATGCACAAAAATTGCAATTTTTCCAGTTGTAAGTTGACGAATTTTTTGTGCCACAGGTTTTGCATCAACAGTGTAAACTCTAAATTCCAGGGTAGCCACGCCACCGGGAAAACGCAGGGAATTTCAAAATACCCTCTCAAAACAGGAAAAATCCAGGGAATTTTTCAAAAAACCTGGAAAACACAGGGAATTTTTTTCCTGTTATATCCAAGCATAATTTTTTTCTGCTTTCAAAATAAAATTCTAATAAAATTTGCGGAAGAAAGAAAATCCTGGAAAAGCGGCTCAAAAATTCACTTTAAGCGGCTCTTCCATGTGTCTGCCTACACTCCTTCTTTGCCATTCGAATAGTTGAATCCACAGAGCACCTCCTCTCATGCCTTCCATCTGCGACTGCGCGTAGTGTTCTTTCCCTTTCTCCTTCTCATCTGTTTCTCCCGCCGCGTCAGTTCAAAACAGACATGAGATTCTTTCGCGGATCCACGATTTTCAGCTTTTTTGTCATCTTTAGTTTTTTTGATTTTTTATATCGTCAAAAGACCGCATAAAAAAATAGAATTTTCACGAAAAAAAACATGATTTTCTACTTTGTCATTTTTAGCTTTTTCAATTTTTTTATATCATCAAAAAACTGCGTGAAAAAAAATAGAATTTTCGCGAAAAAGAAACGAGATTTTCCCAAAAAAATCACGAGAGAAATGCAATTTTCGTCGAAGGATCCCAAGATCGTGAAAAATACATGATTTTCGACAAAATATTGCAAAAAAATGCTGTTTCCATCAAGAGATCGCGAAAAATTGCTGTTTTCATCACAATATCCTGAAAAAATGCTGTTATTGTCAAAAGATTGTTGAAAAACGGAGATTTTTATCAAAAGGCTGCGAAAAAAACACCAATATTCGTCATAAAGTCGAGAAAAAAAGTCACTTTTCTTTATCAAATCGCAAAAAAATGGCAATTTTCTTTATCGAATAGCGAAAAAAATGTTTTCATTTTAAAAAAGCAAATAAAAATGCGATTTTTGTTTAAAAAAAGGCAGTTTCTGTCAAAAAATATAGACTTCATTCTTTATACAAATGTTTAAAAAATGTGCTTTTTAATCTCATTGGGGGAAGGGAGCCTTAATAAGTGTCATGACTTTCTTAATAAGTGTCATAACTTTCTTCAATAAAATGTGTTTTCTATCTATAGTCACTATCTTTTATAAAGGTGCTTGGGGGAAATAAATTTTCCAGACTCTAAACACTTTTTTGAGTGTCTGCAAAAGTAAATGTTTTAAAAATATGATTTTTAATCTTGTTGAGAACCCCAATAAGATTCAAGACTTTCTTTATACTATTACTTCATTTAACCAAAACAGATATGCACTTTCTTTCTATAGCCAACAAATTTTTTAAAGGTACCCAGATGAAATTTTGCAAGTTCTAAATTCCTTTTGAATTGACTTTTTTAATGCCCCCTATAAAAAGAGGAAAAGTTGGAGTCCAAGATTCAAAACTTTAAGGCTCCATATTTTATTTTATTTTATTTTATTTATTATTTTTTTTAATGTGGCTTTTAATCTCGTTGATTGCCCCAATAAATTTCAAAACTTGCTTTTAATTTCATTATTAATTACATTCAAATTATTTTTTAAAAAAATGTAAACAAAGCAATGACCAGAAATCCGCAAAAATCTAAAATCCTCAAAACCTCTGGTCCCAAGCTGTGCGGATTTAAGGGAGTCTACTGTATATCTAAAGATTTGTCTTTATGGTTTATTATTATCTACTAGGAAACCTGTCTCCGTTGCCCACATAAAAATACCTTCTGTCCGAAGGTATTCTTTTTTTCTTTTTAAATTTTTATCTGGTCAACTTGAATGACAATTTTAAACTGGAGAAAATATGAAAATGACATCCCCAAAATATTTTTTTTTTAATTTGAAAATCTGTACACATATATATTTTTAATAGAAAGTACTGTTCACATCTGAAAAAAAAGGTTATAAGTGAATGTTTTCTGCTTTAAAAAAATTCTGTTTGGGCTACGTGGATGGCATTGTCAAACTGAAAACAACAACAGAAAATACGAAAACAACTTCTATATTTCTTGTTCATTTATTTTATGTACAATATTTAGCAGCTTTTAACATTTGTTAATGGAATTTTCAGTTTCAAAATTTCTCCTCTGCTAATTTTGAATTTTTCAGAAATTTTTATGTGATTATTAGCTTTTTTTCTGATAATTTTTTTTTTTACGTTCATGAAAAAATATCTGGTTTCAAACTTTTAGCCCAATGTAGTAAATGTTTGCTCTCTTTGATTTTTTTTTTTTATGCAATTATTCGACATATTTCTTTCCTAAATCGAGGAATTTGCTGTTAAATTTCTCCTATACAATGATTAAATTCAAATTGTAAGAATATTAAATCTGTTCTTATAGCAGTGTGATCAAAATGTTGAAAATTTGAATTTAATCTGGGTTGAAATAGAATTGTAATAATTCAAGGTTTGTTTGATTCAAGATGGGAGAGGGACAAAAACCATAATCATCTATGCTATCAATTGCAAGAAAAAATCAGTTTCATCTATCACTTAAATAAATTCCAAATTTTCTCAAAATATTTAAAATATTCAAAAATATAAAAATATATTTAAATATTCAAAATATATAATTAAGTGTTAATTTGTGAAAAATATCAATTTCTTCAAACGAATTTGCAAACTAATTATGATTTTTGTCAATTAGTTGTAGGTGGGGTTGAATCAAGAATTTTGTTATCCAATCAACTTTGTCAATTATTGCATAAAAATATTGCAAATTTTGTCAATTGATCATAATACAAGAAAATGCAAATTAATTCTAACTATCAGGGATAGAAATTGTGTATTTTCTGAAATAATTGCAGAGAAAAATATAAAATTTTCAGATGGTCTCAGAAAACATCATTAAATTCATAGGTTATGAAACCCATCAAAGAATTGCATAAAACATTCACAAAAAATTCAAAAATTGCTGTAAAAATTCCAAATTTTGTTTAAAACAATAACAATTTTTTTTATTTTAGACTAAAGGAATAAAAAAGAATTCCTTTTACCAATGTGGAAAATTTGCTGCAAAATGCATTAAAAAAAAAAAAAATCAAAAATCCAAAAACAAGCTTTGAGGTCTTAACTTCAAACATATAAGTATTTACCTGCCAAATGTTGTAGCTTTGTGTGCCGCAGTATCTTCAGAAAGCAGCACAAAAGATAAAAGCTCATTTCAGATAAAAACTTTATCTGAAAAAATATATTGAGTTAATTTTAAAAGTTGAAGAATAGTTAGAATCATCCATATGTGTCATTTGTCTTTCTAAAAAAGTAAATGGTCCTACGTTCCTCATCTTTAAATTAATATTTTGATGCATCAACAGTTTCAATATTAACTTGTTGATATATTGCAATATTAATTTTTTTTTGTTGTTCAGACCTAGCTGCTATCAAAGAAAAAAAAAGTTTCAAATTGGTATTGCTTCTTAAAAAAACAAACTGTGTGGTAAAATATTCAGTTACAAACTTATTAATAAAAATATTTTAATTAAAAGTATGTATTTTGAAAACTTTTTAATTGCCTATTGTGGAGAAAAACATAATATTAAACTGTTAATTCTATTATCATGCTGCAAAAGTCAACCATACATCTTTATAAGACTGGTAGAACAAAATCCAATGTTACTTTAACTTAAATTATTTATTATTAATATGTATTTGATATCTATATATCTTATTTTCATTCAATAAGTTATATTTTCATTTCAAAATTCTTTACTTCTTTTACTATAATGCTTAACATACATTCACTTTACATTGTTATTTTGTATGATACATATTCTGTCTTTCCTGGCTAAATCTGAAAACCAGGGTGATATTTATATTCAGGCATATGGTAAACTTGAGATGGGTAAAAACTTCCTTGCAATAACACTTAAATTATGCTTTTTAACTTTGTGATTACACCTATGTTAGATTGAACAATTACAAACGGGGAATCAGGAATGTTAAATATATACCTAACAGGTTTTCCTGTTCTCTCTTGCTGGCGGAACATAAGTTCAGTGGATGAAAGTGTACATCAAAAATCATGAGATACATGTAACAATTTTAAGAATATCGTTTACAATTGCCTTAGATTTTAATCAGTCTACTTAAAATTTTGATTAGGTTCTGAAAATTGTACTTTGTTCTTCTTAGCAATTAAATGTTTAGAAATTTTTGATTAAGTTAATCAAAAAGAAAAAGAAAAAATCTTCAACTAAGGCAAAGGGCTGAAAATAAGTCACAAATATAAACAATACACATTTCTATTATGAACCTGTTCCAATGGTTCCAGTTTAATTCAACTTCAAATGAATCAAAACACATAATTGGTGACATACAGGGTTTGTGAGAAATGTTACCTTAAGTGTTTATGTTGCTTAAATGGCTTCAGATACTATTCTACAGTTCTAATTGATACAATATCAGAACTATAGATAACTCAAATGATGTGCCTGTCATTTCCATAAGCTAGTACTAAAGCACATATTACTAAATATTGTATAGTCTGTCTCAAAAGTTTAAGCATAATTGAATAACTGAAGAATTAAAATAATTGAAGAAGAAAGTATTTTATGCTAATTTACAGTAAATACTCGACATTAAATCAAAATAAAATGAGCCATTTTGGGTAGTTAAAATAAAAATATATATTTATTTTTATTTATCTTTTTTCTTGGAGAAATGCTGTATCAAAAGTTTAAGCACTTTATGCAATTTTTTTTAGAAACATGAGATTGGTATTGTGTAATGATGTTGTATGACATCATATTGCACTTTTATGCAAGTATAAAAGGTGGAGAAATTATTTCCTCTCATTTTAAAAATGTCAAATTGAAAGAATTCTCATAATGTGAGATTTTGAAAGTTTTTAAATTAAAATTGCAAAATAAAAAAAAATTTCTGAAATTGCAAAAGTTTTAAATCGATCAAAGCGAGGTACACATCAAGTACTCTCTAGAAATGATAATTTTAAGCGAAAACCAAAAAGTTGATGACTGATCAGAGAATATGGAGATTGATATCTAGACAAAATATGTCCATATGGCAAATTAAAAATAATCTCAGTGTACAGCTACAGGTGTTCAAAGACACTGTAACTGATTAGATCATACTAAAGAAAATGTCTCGCAAACCATCTTTCAAATTACATTACAGACAGGCAAGAATGAACTGGGCTAAAAAAACACGTCCTATGGGGACAAGTGGTTTACTGCTTTATTCAGCGATGATAAATAGTGTAGGTTAGATGGCCCTGATGGTTGGAATGCATATTGGCAAGAAACAAAGAGCATTTTTCGGCAGGCAGCAGCACGGTAAATCTGTTATGGTTTGGGGGGCATGTGGATTCAATAGCCAGTCTTCTCTGGCTTTTCTAAAAGGAAGATAAGATTAAAAAATGTCTCAAGAGACGCTAAACCATCATTTGCTTCCATTCGCTGACATTTTTTTTTGGGGGGGGTCTTGAATGGACTTTTCAACAAGACACTGCTTTAATCCACGTATCACATTCTACAAAACTTTGGTTTTCTCAGAAAAATGATAAAGTTCTTGACTAGCCAGCTTTAAGTCCAGACTTAAACCCGATTGAGAATGTCTGGAGTATTTTAACCCATCAGGTTTATGGCAATGGAAACCAGTATGACTCTATTGAAGAATTCCAAGCAGGGTTGGGTTTCTTCTAAGACAGCGGAAGAAACTGGAAAAAACCAGAAGAAACTGGAAGAAACCACCAGAAACCAAAACTAATGCTCAAAGTATATTAATTATTTAAAAGAATTAAAGTATAATTACATGAAATTTAAATTAGAAAATTTAATCATTGTTAAAAATATTATTTTTGCAAAGATAAGTTATGTTTTTAAATAACAAACTTTAGGTTCAGCAGACATTTTCGGGTGATGGATTTTTACTACTCTAGAGGTATAGGGATGGGTTTTTTTATTAATTGCTCCATTTATATAAAAAGGGGAAAAAATTACCTACACATTGTTTATTTTTTATATAAAAATATATTTTTATACAAAAATGCATTATTTTAAACTGTGCAACACAATAAAAATATAAATTTGTAATTATTTATACTAACATCTAGCATGAATGTTACTAACATTACTACCAACATTACTAACATTACATCTCAATGCTGATTTTAAAAGATTAATGTTCTAAAAAATATCTATGGTTGCGTCGAAATGCTTTTAAACTAGCCTGAAATGTAGGACTTAGAAAAAAAAAAAAATCTTCATTTTTTGCTTTCATCCAAAAGTTGAAAAATTGATTGCAGCATTCTACTACTAAAAAACTTTTTTGCTGTACTATGTTGCATTCTACTGAGAAAATTAACGATTTTAATTATTTCTTTTATTACTGGCCAATTCTTTGGTAACGGAATTACAGATCAGAAGAAATTTATAAGTTTTTATTAGAATTAAGACTATTTATTATTTTTTAAAGTTCTGATTTTTTGCAGGAATAATAACTACACAGATACAAAAAACAAAGTGTGCATATGAAAAAGTTCTAAAATAATATGAAATTTTTTTAGAAATTTTTAAATGCTTGGTAACAGAATTACAGAAAAAAGACAAAGATAAAAGTGTTGTTTGGTCAAACTTAATTTCCTGTGAATCTAGCCATGCTATCATTGTTTGTTTTATGTGGTTAAATTAACTACATGTTACATTCTAAGAAACATTTGTTGTTCAGAATATACTCATTAGTAAATATTTTTAATTGCAGTTTAAATAGAAGTAACGGAATTACAACAGTGGTAACGGAATTACATCTTTTGAAAATCAAGCTTTTTAAATTCAAGATTTTATTTCTAGTACAAGATACAATGCAAATGTTGATACTATTTTACTTCACATTATACTTTTTTACAAACTGATCATCTTTAAAGACTAAATGACCCCTACGATCCATTTGTGGTTCAGAAAGGGTCATCAAAACATCTTCCTGTTCAACATAATCTTGACTAACATCTTGAGAAGGGTAGATAAAAGCCTACCTATTCCGTTTTAAACTTTACATGTGAGAGGATTGTTTTGAAAGTACTTGCCCTATGTAATGGTGTGCAATTTCTATTTTCTTGCTTGAAGTAGCAGGTATATATTTTACCAAAACCCACTATCCACAACAAACTGGCAGGTTAAGTTCATTCCTAGGCTTACAGAAAGGTTTGGGATTAAAGTTGTGACATAAAGAAATACTTGAAAATGACATTTTTTTTTTTTTTTTTTTGGTTCCAACACATATTCACTGATAACTTTAGCAAAATGTAAACAATGAACATTAGGAATGGGCACAATGTTTTCCCAAATTTTATTATGCTCTTCCATATTATTTTCAATATCTTTTGTTCCACATTATAATACCTCAATATTTTCACATATTGATTTAGCGAAAAAAATCTGCAGCATTTTGTACTTGCGCTTCCCAGGACAATACTGCTGCAGACACAACTCTTTTCACCACTCCACCAATCCCATCTACGGCACCCTTACCATGGCTTGTGGCAAAAAATTCCCAAGTGATATTTTTTTTCAGATGAGTGAGAGCACACAATAAATATTTTTGTTTAAATTGGCTAGATGCTCCATTAGAAAAAAATACTACCTCATCATATTGTTTATATTTTTTTTCTAGCTCCTGAATTATTAATTTCAAAAATGTTATTACTGCGTATTTATCATGTGACATATAATCAGATACAATAACCATGGAATGTACGTTTTCACCTTCCCAAGCACAAACAGTGAACTGAGTAATTTGATTGTATGACCAATGAGATGATTCAATTTCATTTTGGTTCATTGTTGTATAATTCTCTGCAAAATCAACTTGGATTACTACTTTTGAACTATTCTGTTGGACATCTAATTTTTGAAATTCGAAAGATTCAGCCTGTTTCCTCTTTATGTACGTGTGATGCAGAAAATTTGGAGTTTCTTCTTCTAATTCAGCAAAGCACCTCTTTACAGTCCCATTTTCAACAATTTTAAGAACTTTGGTATTATCAGTTTTCCATTGGTACCATTCTGTTGCCAAATCTTTGACTTTCTCAAAATCATCGCTAGCTTTAATAGAAGAAAATTGAGGACAGTTGTTGCATTCAGAGAACATACATCTTTCATCATCCTGATTACAAGTAAGAACAGAACAAAATTCCCTGAAAGACATTGGGATTTGTGGTAAAACTTTTTCTATAGCAATTAGCAGTAGCCTTACATTTTCATAGTACTTGCATATAGCAAGTAATGTGGGGGATATCTTGTTGTAGCAAAACTTGCTTAGGGCATAGTGTTGCAAATTTTGAAAAGCTTATTTTAACATCATTATTTTGCTGCAAAAACATATTATCTGCTTCTTTTAATGTTGAAACATGAACTGCTAAAGTTTGTTTGTTTTATTTCACAAAAACTGTACACAACTAAACCTAATGTTTACATTAGAATAATCACAGTGCAGCTACTTTTTTTTTCCCTTTTAGATCAACAGAGATGAAATTTAATGAAACTGAATTATTATTTTAAATTAAAAACACCTAAATTTGACAAAATATTATGTTCATTTGTTTAAATATGCTTTCCACAGTACCTAGAATTTAATAACATTATAAAAAAGTACAATGTAATTCCGTTACTCATTATGTAATTCTGTTACCAGTAATTATACCACTAATTAAAAAAGATATTACAAATTTTTTTGTATCAATTTATTCATTCAGAGACTCATTAAGAAAAAACAGAATATTTAATTCTTAGTAATATTATTCTTAAAATAAATAAAACTTTAACATCAATGTAGTAACGGAATTACATCCTATATTTACTTCATTAAAATTTATTAATTAAAGTAATTAGAATCTCATATTTTTATTTTAACAATATATTTTTTTTAAAATATTCTCTTTAAAAGTGAGCAGACCAAAAACAAATAGAAATTTAACATGTTTTATGTAGTACTTGTGATCTTAAATATTTAGTATGGGAATTTATCTAAACTGTGTTATTCTGGGTACCTGTGAAACTTCTCTTTCTGGATTTTTTTAAGATCATGAATTTAAAAAAATTACTAATAAATGAAAAGTGCATACTTTTTGCTACAAAATTCCAAGATTTGATTAAATTCTGAGTTACTTAAGTTTTTGCCACCCATGTCCTGTTTCTCAAAGAATTGCCCTACTGTGGATAGACTAGAACAGGTTTTTAAGGCCAAAATCGAAATTAGGTGACCTTCCTATTTTTTGGTCGAAAACAATAACATCCAAAAAAAATTTTAATTAAATTGTATGTTTTAAAGTAATTAATGTATACATAAATATACATAATTGCAAATTAATTATATGTATAATATTTATTATGTACAACTCTTAATTCATCCATGACACAAAGATTTTCTAATTATATGAATTTCATTTAATTAAATAATATTTTAGTTTTAGGTATACATTCCTTGATTTTTCTTCTATAATGATTTCTGTAAATGATCAGTTATTATTCTAGAACTTTCTTAAAGAATATTTGAAACGCCAATGCAGTTTAAACTAAAAAATTTTTATGAGATGATTGATAATTCATGACTGATAATTATAAACAATGAAGTTCATTGCAGTATATTCATTAGCCGATACAGTTCAAATCAATGACTAATGTTGAAAATTTCTGAAGGAAGAAACAAGATTTTTGAAGTACTGAATGTTTCGGTCCAGCGGAATTTTCATTGACATTATTGGCAGAACTCTGATTTTGGGCCGAAATTGAAACCGTATTTTTGGTCAATCTCTATTTAATACAGTAATTATTATACATTACTTACATTAATAAAATTGTTGTAAATTAAAAGTTTTTATTTAAATGGGTTTCATTCTACATTAGTTAAGAATCTCAACTATTTACTACTAATTTCAGAAATTTAAATAATTAAAAAATATGTTAGTTAAATTGAAATCGATAACATTTAATTGATTTTGTGTATTTTGGATAAAATTTCTTTTCATTTAACCAATGGTTGAAGATCTCCAGATAGGTGTGTGTTATCTTGGTTAAAAAACTGATGTAATTATTAATTTAGCATATAGGGTAACATCCCCCATAATTGGCATGCACCAGTGATTGGTATATCCTACAAACATGTCCTAAAATAAGATTTATATCCAGTCTTTTAAAAATGAAAGACCATATACCAGTTTTATGCTCATTTACGTTAAAGATTATAACTTTGATTTATGCTACTAGATGACAATAGTGCCTCAGAAAGAGAAACAATTATGGCTTGTATCAAATTAGCCATTTTTGTTGCAAATGCTTCTTTTTTGGCTTAAGGAAAGCATGCTTTTCAATTCGTTATTATCTGATTTATAATATATTTTAAATTTGAATTGATAACAGTTTTGTTTAATTAAAAAGGGTCACTTTAATTGTGTAAAAGTCTAGGTACCAGTTACTGGTGATTACAGTAACTTTTTATAAATATATTTTTATAAAACTACTTTTTTAAATATTTTTACCTTTAGTGAGCAAAATAGATGCACAGATATGCACTCCCCGATTTAAAAATATTTGCAAGTAAATATTTTATTTGTTGGTAATGAAAACAGAAGTAAATTTAAAGACAAATTGTTAATGTGCCATTTACTGGGGATGTTACCCTATACTTAATTAAATTTGTTTTGATCCAGTGAAATTAATTTATGTAAGATTATAGGAAGAAGTTCTGTATTATATCTCACAAAATTGAAAATATTTGATAAATTCTTAAAGAAAAACAGTTTCTTCCATTTCTTCCACTTGGAAGAAACCTATTTCTTCTGGCTGGTTTTTTCCGCAGTTTTTTTCCACTGCAGAAGAAACTTGCTAACCCTGATTCCAAGGGGCCATTGAGAAAGCATGGTACTCTTTGCCACCAGAAACACTACAAAAACTAATAATTTCAATGAACATACGTTTAATTGTAATAAACCAAAATCACAGAAAAATAATTTGTTTGTAAAAGTTGTGTAAAAATTATAAATCTGGTTATATTTGACACTGCATAAACTTTTGAGACAGTTTTTTATAAAAAAAAAAAAAAAATTATTAGGTTTTTTTTAATTATGTAATTTATTTTTTTATATTTTTGTTATCATTTATTTAAATAATATTGCGAAATCTGCAAATAAAAAAAAAATGTTATTCCTTCTAACTTTTTATAATTCTTTAAAAATCGACATTTTATGCTTGTGCTTAAATTTTGAGACAGACCATAATTAAAAAATAATAATATCATATAATTGCCTTGTGTAAGATTTTGTATGGGATGAGATGGAACATTATTTATGATTAGATGCATTTAAAAAACTCAAAATTCATCATTAAAAGCAAAATTTGTTTGATTAATGATTTTTGTTAAATAAATATTTAATGCATCATAGTTTTTATTTCTTTTTGCAATTCCTGTTTAAACCATCCAATATCTATATCACTCACGTAAATCATGCAATTTTCATTTTAATCATTCAACCAACTGTCAATGTAATCTGCATCTGACAAGGAATTTGAACCATTTTCACAATACCGTATTATGGCTTAGTGTCATTAGATGATAAAATACTATCATCCTTGTTCTCAAAAAATGCTATCTTTCATCCGATATTTGCCATAAATGTCTTACTTATATATCTGTTCTCTTCTAGGTACTGGCCATGTATCCTAGTATTATGCATTTTCTTTTATTTATATCTGTCATAGAAATTGTAATTCATTTAAGTTATGGCTTTTACGTTCCTGGTGTGGCTCCAGTTGAGTTCAAAAAAGGTGACAGTATTGAAGTTAAAGCTGTAAAAATGACTAGCACTTTGACACAACTTCCTTATGAATATTATTCACTTCCTTTCTGTCGTCCAAAGAAAGGCGCTGTTGTGTACAAATCTGAAAACTTAGGTTAGTATTTATATCCTTTACTATTTTCTTAATTGACTCAAAATACCAACAGTTTGATTATAAGAATGATGATTAAATATTATTCTATATTAGGTGAAGTTTTAAGGGGCGATAGAATTGTAAATACACCTTATGAAGTACAAATGGCAATTGATCAACAATGTCGAGTTCTCTGTAATAATCCAAAGACTCCTCTTAACTGGTCTGTTGCAGAATCTAAATTGGTTGCTAGTAGAATTCAACATCAGTACTATGTGCATTTGTAAGTTTTATTTCATATCATTAAAAATTATATTTAAGACTTCTGTAAATTTAAAAATACCAATACACTTGTGTATAAGTCAACCCTCCCTCCTTCCCAAATTGTTAAGCAAAATGTTGAAAAGAATTGATTTTTGTGTATAAGTCAAACCACATTTCTGGAAGTATGTTGAAAAATAATTTGTAATCAAGGATTTAAAAAAAAAGAAAAAAATTAATTAATTTTCATTAAATTAATAAACTTTTTTAATGTTTTAAAACTGTATAAATTGTGTAAAGCTGAAAAAGTTTAAACTATTTTGAAACATATTTACATCAGTTCAATCATACTTGAATAGATTTTTGGAAAGAATTATTTTTTTAAGCATTATTTACAAGGGTAAATAATTTCTTATTACACAGCTAAAATATGGTACTACTTTGTATTGTAGGACTTATAAAAGCGGTATTTAGAAGCATCCTTAAGTTGAACTCTTTTTGAAAAGAGAGGTAAAAGGTTGATAGGAATACTTATAACACATGAGAAAATAGCTGAAGAACAATTACAGGGACATTATTGTTGAATTTGTTTGTGAATAACAGAGAAATGACCATTATCTGCTTTATCTTTCTTTCTAATCTTGATGTATTGTGATAACTTAAAAGACTTTCTCATTTACCACATTCTGCGACTTTTTTGTTTCCTCATGTATAAGTCAATTTTCATTTTCAACTCTCAAATTTTGTCTAAAACTCCTCGACTTATACACAAGTATATACTAACTATGTTGAATTCAAATTTTTAATTTGGACATTTTTCTTTATCATGTTTGGTGATTATCTACAATGATTATATTGCCTAAAATACTAAAATTTTCTGTAAAATAATGGCAAATTTAACTAAATTCAATATATTTTCTAGCAGAAATGTCAAAGCATAAATTTGGAATCAAATGCATAGATGACTCATTCATATGCACTCTAACTTTTGTATTTAATATAAATAATGATTTATAATTTTTTTTTTTTTCTTCAAATTTAATTGCATTGAAATTGAAGAGAATGCACACTAAGCAGTTGTGCAAGTTCTGCATTAAACAACTGTATTCAGAATGAACAGGCTTGAAGTGTTTGTCATGAAAGAAATGCCATCAAAATATTTTTAAACTATTTTAATACAGTAATCTTCATGGTAATTCACATGGTCATGGTAGTTGTTTCACATGACGTAGAAATCTATTGAGAAAATTTTTCTTTTTAAATAATGTTAAAATATTTTGTTGCCGACTTCTTCTATGACAAATGTTATTCTTATGAACAACATAGGTTGTTTAGCTGAACTAGTTTGAGTCATACAATTCTCCCCCCCCCCCCCCAAAAAAAAGTATACATATAAAATTGCCCCTTACATTTAGGAATATGTTTTTAGTTTACAAAAACAGAAAATGGGTGCTTCTTGTTTATATATATATATATGTATATAAGTAGATAAATCCCTTGAAAGTTAAAAAATAAATTTCACTATTTTTGCATGTGATTGACAAAATTTGCGACATTCCCATGCCCGACCAATGAAATTTGTGATTTTTTTTGGAACCTGGTCAATAAAAGTCGTGATTTTTTCGTGAAAGATCAACAAAATTCATGGTTTTTTCAACCTTTAATTGATGAAATATGCATTTTTTCACACCCAATCAACAAAATTGTTGATTTTTAACAAACTCTGACAAAATCTGCATTTTTTTATGCGGCAAGATGAAATTCGTGATTTTTTCCTCTCGATAAATTGACAAAACTCAGATTGTTTTGCAGCCTATCAACAAAGTTTTCAAATTTTCTGTGCATCTTTGCAAAATTTTCGATTTATTCATTCATGATTTTTTCTTGAAAGATCAACAAAATTCACGTTGTTTTGCATGTGATAAACAGAGAAAACATGAGATTTTTTTCGTCAGCCAATGAATTTAATTTGCAATTTTTTTCAAGCATCATCAGCAAAACTGACGATTTTTTTCTTGACCAATAAAAAAAAAAACAGCCGATTTTTCGCATCTGACTGACAAAATTCGTGGTTTTTCCATGCCTGATAGACAAAACTCCCAATTTTTTTGTGACAATTGGTATATTGTGCCCCCCCCTCCTCCTTCATGGACAAAATTTGCATTTTTTATAATCTCATGAACAAAATTTGCTATTTTTCCAAGCCTCATCGACAAAGATCGCTATTTTTCTGCACTTGATCAATGAAATTCGTGATTTTTCTGTGACCAAAAGACGAAACTTGCGATTTTTAAGTGATTGACCAAATTTTATATTTTTCCGTGGTAAACTGACTAAATTTATACTTTTTTTTCTGCTACTCATGCAGAAAAATTGCAATTTTTTCCAGTTGTAAATTGGTGAAACTTGCAGACTACAGGTTGTGCATCCCTACTAAAAGGAAACCAATATACTAATTTCTGTTTAAATCATGCCCACAGAATCCAAAAGGAGAATGTGAAATTTCTGTTCAAAAATGATGATAACTAAAGTCTCTATTTAGCATAACAACCAAAAATAATTTTTTAAAACAAATTAAAAAAAATTGAAAAAAAAAATAGGTGTTTATCTATTTTTTTAAAATATAACTCTTTTAATTTATTAACAGTAAAAAACATACTGTATTATGACAGCATGTATAATTACTTTTCATTTGAATGCACATAAATATAATTTTTTTAATAAATTTAAAAAGGGCCTTTTTTGGAGATAGCAGATTAGATTTCATAATTATCCTTATTATAGAATGGAATGCTGTCTTGGTATAATAAAATGACACATAATCTATAATACTCTATAATCCACAATTATTCCATATTCCACACAATTTTTGGCCCCAACTTGTGCAGATTATAGAACTTTGACTGTATTTTTTCCTTGGCAAATTAATGAAATTCACAGTTTTTTCTCTTGATAAACTGTCAAAACTCACTATTGTTCCACAGACGATCAATGAAATTTTCAATTCATCCTCACATCATCGACAAACTTTGCAATTTGTTCATGCCTGATCAACAAACTTTATGATTATTTCTTGCCTGATTGACAAAATGTACAATTTTCTGTACATGATCAATAAAATTTGATTTTTTCGTGCCTGATGAATGAAATTCATGATTTTTTCATATCTGATCAATGAAATTGCAGTTGTTTGGAGCCCAATCAACAAAACTTGTGATTTTTCCATGCTCAATCAACAATGTTTTTGATTTTTCTGCACTTGATCAATGGAATTCGTGATTTTTTTCACTTAATAAATAGACAAAACATGCAATTTTCCATAACCCATGAACAAAATTTGTAATTTTTTTTCACTCATCATTAACAAGACTGATAATTTTTTCTTGTCTGATCAATGAAAAGTGTGTTTTTTGAGTCCAATTGATAAATCTCAGGATTTTTCCGTGTCTGATCAGCAAAACATACCTTTTTTTTTGCCTCATTGGCGAAAATTACAATTTTTCTATGCATGATCAATGAAAGTTGCAATTTTTCCCTGTCTCATTGACAAATTTTTCTACTTTTCAGCACTCAATCAATGAATTTTACGATTTTTCTGTGCTCAAACAACAAAATTTGGAATTCTTAAGTGATCGATGAAATTTGTGAGTTTTTTTTCCTGCGAAACTATGCTAAAAAATTGCACTTTTTTCTAGTTATAACTTAACGAATTTCACGAGTCACACATTAAACCATTGCAGGCCACAGACTGATGGATGAATTTCCTTTTTTTTTTTGTTATTGTTTTCTTTGGCCAGCTGAAGAATTCAATTTTTTTTGTGTAACCAAAAGACAAATTTCATGAACTTTTTTTTTACAAAACTAATGGAAAAATTTTGCATTTTTTCATGCAACTGATTAAGAAATTTTGCAATTTTTTCCCACAACTGACTGACAAATTTTGTGATTTTTGCCATACTATCAAATTTCCCATATTCCTGCTTACCATTGATGATTTTGTGTTTTCTCTTCATGACAAAATTTGTTTTGTTTTTTTCACAACAATTATCAAATTATGCAATATTTTGTTGACCTAGTATTAAATTTCATGTTTTCATCTTGTGTCAGACTTACCGAATTCATGCTTTTCCCCCTGTGTCTGACTGAAAATTTTTGAGATTTTTACGACCAACTGATAAATTTAGGCCATTTTTCATGCAAATCTTTCCCAATATTTTCCCTTGGGTGATTGGTGAATTTTATGGTTTCATCCTTCAACAGATATACATAATTCATGACTTTTCTATCTGTTTCTAACTAAAAATTTTGCAATTTAATTTTTATGCCAACTGATTGATGAATTTTGAGGTTTTTTTTCATGTAACTAACGAATTGCGGGATATTTTTGCTGCATTTGAATGTCAAAATTTATGATTTTATTCTTGTGACCAAAAAGCTAGTTTCGCAGGCATTTTACTTACTAACATCAAATTTTGCAATAGTTTCTTTGTCTATAGTTGGGGAACGTTGAAGTTGCGAGTATGTGAAAGCCTATACAGACTTTTCACTCCGTTGGCTTGGCGTCTTGGCTTAACCGTGACCTAACATGATTGCAATATCTGGCGTTTTAGCACTCATTTTGGCAACATAATATTAATTTTAAATTGAGTTTGCAAAATCTTATTTCAAAGATTTTTTTTCTTGTCGTTTTATTGAAAGATTAAATATAATTGGTTACTGACAATTTATTATCAAAGCACATTATTTAAATTAGAATAATATACATATTTTCTACGAACTTTTCATCTTAAAAAATAATGTTTAGAATTAAGATATTTCGAAAGTTAAAAATAAACATTATTACAATTTAACTTCACCTATATATTTTTAAAATTATTTTGTAAAGGAATCGCAATTCTTTCTTTGATAAATGTGTTGTTAATAATCAGGTTTAAAGTTATATGTATGTAATGTGTACCAGGTATCTAAGATTGCTCAATGTGCAATTTTGAAGAAACACACGAATTCACATTTGTATTTTATATAAAGTCTATTCATATTTTTTTAAATTGCGATGAGAAAACATACTATTAAAACAAAAAGATTTTAGAACGGGTATGATTGTGGTTTGCAGACTTGATCACCTTTTTTTTATTTATTTACATATAGGAGACTGTAAAGAGGACATAAGATAAACTTTTTATTTTATAATTAATCAAAACATCCGCGCAGGAAATTTTTTAAAACATGCCAATAAAAAAAGCAACTTCAAAATTTAAAGTACAAAAAACTAATAACAATAATAATAATAATGAAAAAAATAATAAAATAAATATTAAAACGTGAATTTCTACTGGCATTAAAAGGATAAAAAATAAAATAAAAAGAAAGAAAGATAAGACAAATAAACAATAATTTCATTTTCGATAGGGAAAGCTATCCTACTAAAATCCCGTTGAAGATACATTTAAAAATATTGAATGTAAAATGGAAAACAAATCTAAAAGGAAACAAATTATACAATGTACACACTATAAAATATGTAAAATAAACTTTTCAGATTATTTTTTATAATTAATATTTTTTCTTTATTTGTTATTCAATTCCATGTTCACGTTAAAACTTTTTTATTTCAAAAGTCTCGTTTCTTCAAATATTTTCAACATTTCTCATCGATCTGAGCTGTAGCAGCTCAAATGAGACTATTTATTGCTATAAACTTCATTGTTTACAATTTATCAGTCATCATTGACTCAAGACGTGAGTGGGAATTATAAATTTAATGAAATTCGTATAATAGAAAATGTTTCTGTGTCGTGAATGAATTAATTACATAATTATATTATGAAAATAAAAAGTGTTGGATTTAAGACATAGCGAGTCAACTTAAGTCACACAAATAATTAATTAACAATTGTATATATTAATAAATATCTATAATTAATTAATAATTATGTATAGTTAGTAAATATGTATAGTTAATTAATAATTATACTAACTAAATAAATACGTTTAATTAAAATTAATTATGTATATTTAAATATATATATATATAATTAATTAATAACTATGCATATTTAATAAATACGTATAATTAATTAATAATTATGCATATTTATGTATGTCTTACTTTATAAATTTTTTACATTCGTTTTTGTTTTCGGCTGAAAATAGAAAGATCACCGAAATTCGGATTCAGTTTCAGCCTTAAAAACCTGTTTCACTCGATCCTTAAACTCATCACTTAAATAGAAACCTTTTTATTTTATTTTGATTTAATATTTTATTGTCATATTTGGTATGCATTTAAGGTAAATTTTTCCGATAAGTTCAAATCTACAAATATTGTTTCTGTATTTTAGAAAGTTTCAAAAATAAAAACAATATATTGCAGATTAAAAACGCCATTCTTCAAGTAATTATCTCTTAACTGACTGGAAATTGGGGGAGACGTGGGGTGTCGTTATTTGAAAAAGGTTTGCAATTTTTGTACAACACATGTTTATTACTGCCAAAATTTCGCCAAAGCGAATAAATACATTTTTATATAAATTTTATATGTACAAGTCATAATACTGACAAATTTTAACTTAAATCAGTTGCATTTAGTCAATAAATCGTTTTCACATTAAAATTTTGAAGAAAAAACAGATACCGAGGGAGATTTTATTGAAATAGTCAACGCACTTTTTCTTGTCGCGGAAGCATAACACTCACAGTATAAACTGTACTCTCAACGTCTTCGTTCCCCAAGTATAGTTGGTGAATTTCATGGTTTCATCCTACTACTGATTGCCGTATTTTAGAATGTTTTTAACTGAAAATTTTTTGTAATTTTTACCCATGACAGATTGGTGAATTTTGCAATTTTTTTCCCCTGCAATTGAATGATCAAATATGTTTTTTTTTTTTTTCTCTCTCTCTCTCTCATAAACGAGAGACTTTTGAGATTTCATATCCCCCCCCCCTCCCACACACACACACACACACACACACACACACACATACTTGGCCATTGACTGAGCTAATTTTACAATATTTTCTGGTGACTGATAATTTTTTCAATGCTTTTTATCTTATGACCAATTGATGTATTTTAAGATTTCCCTCCCTCTTGATCATTGGATGTGTTCCACTTTTTTTTTTTCTCTCTCTTTACAACTGAAAAAGACAACATGTTTGCAGTGGCAGCTGCAAGAGGCAAGAAAAATTTGCAATGCACATTGTGTGTCTTACATTTTCTGCTACTGAGGTGAAATTTCAGTCCAACAATGATGGTAACTGAAGTTTATATATAGGAAAACATACTTTAAAATGTATTCACCTACGTAAAATATTTTTTTACTTTTGCTTTTCAATTATAAATTGTATATCTTAATTAGATTTTAAAAGAATGCATCATTGTTGTTTGAAGATGGTGATAGCTTTGTAATTAACATGATTTTTTATTTATAACTGAAATTGTCTTCGCCCTTTACATTAACGTGATCATTAAAAAAATTATAATAATTATTATAATTAGTCTGATAGTTAGAAGTTATTAAAAACACAACATAAAAATGACTGTCAGTTGTTTCTTCTTCTGATCTTAAAATTCAAATCTGTCTCATAATCAGTTATCTTAATTATCTCCCATTACCAAAAAAATTTATTTCCTTTTGTTATTAATTTCATCCATTATCAATTTGCTTCCCTTCAGAAAGTAAATGAAAGGCCAGGTTCCACAAAACATATTTTAATGAAATTCATCTTGGTAATTCCTTTCTTGGAAAAATTAAGGAAAATTACTTGCCAATTAATAAAAAAAATTAGATTTTTGAATGCAGAAAATTTTTCTGCATATATATTATGAATTTCAAATCAATATCTCAGAGTTGCCTTAATATTCATTGATTAAAGAAAAATTGTAAGATTAGTTGTCTGCTATTTCAAATCAAAGCAGGTGTTATCTTTATTGTCATTTAAAATTAGCCTCACTCAGGGCTTGAAAATTCTAAAAATTTTAAGGTTCCCAGCTAGGAACCTACATGAAAAGTATAGGTTCCCAGATGAAAAGTGTAGGTTCCCAAGAAAATTTACGCGTTCATACATATATATATATATATATATATATTTTTTTTTTTTTTTTTTCAATAAATCCGGATCTTAATGGATAAAGATATTGTGTTACATAGACACAGTTCTAAATAATAAACAAAATTTTTACTTTTATGGTTTATCAATTAATGTTTTAACTGTTCTCTATTCAAATAGCATACATCCTCCCCCTCCTTTCATATTCCTATAGATGTATACTTTAAAAGGGAAATTTTGCCCATTAAGATTCAGCATTACACATTGCATTTACCAATTATTCAAACATAAATAGAACAAATTGAAGAGAATGTAATTATAAGATATACATAAATAGAAATACATAAATATATATACATACAATATTAAATTTTTAAATTGTCAGATTTATTATGCATGCTAAAGATTTGATTCCCCCCCCCCTTTCCAGTTTAAATTATATTGCTCAGGATTTGATGCATCATTATTAAAAATTACATTTTATACTATATAAAAACAATACTTTTCCTAAATCTTCACTTTCAAACTTATAAAAGCCTTCTTGATTAATACAATATATACATACAATATTTATTTTTTAAATTGTCATTTTTACTAGACATGCTACAGATTTGATCTTGCCCCCTTCAATTTCAATTATATTGCAGAGAA
The DNA here is from genome assembly GCA_964019185.1 of Maratus speculifer. NCBI lineage: Eukaryota > Metazoa > Arthropoda > Arachnida > Araneae > Salticidae > Maratus > Maratus speculifer. The sequence goes on from OZ025299.1 coordinate 162,131,457, forward strand.
TTTGATGCATCACTATTAAAAATTAAATCTTTTTAACAGATAACATATAAATATACTTTTCTTAAAATCTTCACTTTCAAAACTAAGAAAAAATTTACTTCAAATGTTATAAAAAACAATTGCATCACGAATAAGAAAATGTTGAACTTAACACCTTTAATGTTTGAATGGAGTATAATGGTGAATGTGTAGATCCAAATAAAAAAAAATATCATATTTAAATATATTTTTATATTATATCTATATATTACAATGATGTTTAACTATCTTACAACAATGTTTAAAATTTAAGCAAACAGCAAAGAAAGTTCCTCTGAATGTCTTATATAATAATTTAAAAATGAGTTCTGTCATGATCAAATAAAAATTTAAAAACAATCAATTTCAGAAAAAGTCAGAGCTGTACTTTTGATATTAACAGACATGTCCAGATACATGGTGTGTACCTCTTGTATTTGTGAGCCAATTTTCTATAGCAGAAGATGGATCAAATAAGTCAATAGAAGGTCCATCAATGGCAACCCTCATCAGGTCATTTAATGTTTCGGATCCAAGAGAATTCCTTGTTGAAGTTTTAATTCGGTTCATTGTCGAAAATCCTCTCTCACAAACAGCAGTACTTGGTGACATGCAGAACATTATTTCGATAAGCAGTGAAATGTTTTTGATATCTTCTGTACAATTTCTTAAAACAGACGTATAAATTTCTATACAACTTGCTCTCTTATTATTACACCTGAAATGGTTAACTTTGACTTTTAGTGCAGTCCATTCTTCTCCCATTTTTTTACTTTCTTCATTTGTCAAAATTTGTGAAAAATATTGTGCTAGTTCATTTATTTCTTTCCTACCAAATAAAGCAAGATCTTTGCTTTCTATTGGCCAACTGTAGCAATCATAACGGCAAACAGGGACAATGGCTTCTTCTCAAACTCACTGAACCTCTTGCTAATGTTTGACAACACATCTTTGATGAAATTATTTATTTTGACTAATTCAGTGTCTAAATTCCCTGAAATTTGAACATTTTTGTAAGTATAATTATCGGATACCATGGATTTGAATCTGTTTACATGCTAACCAGAATCGAACTCAATTTCTTTCAATCGCAATAAAGTAGTTTCCACATTTTTCATCACCTCCCTAATCAACACATCATGACTTTGAAATGCCTTGGAAAGTGGACTGATTATTTCCAATACATCCAACATGTGGTACAAAAATTGTAAAAATCTTGAACTTTTTAGTTCTTTTAAATATCCTTTTACCTTGGCAGCTTTATTATCATGTTTTCGAGATGCGACATCTTCTAAATGAATCAAAATTAATGCCAATTTTTTTCTATTGCTAGGATCGCCTATTTATTGCTGGAAATCCATCGAATTTGTTTAATTGGGTCCATATGTTGCTCAACAGAATCTAGATAACCAGCTATCTCTTTAAGTTCCCTTTTTTGTTTAGGAGAATACTGATAAAATTTTATAATGCCTTTCACCGTTTGGTCAAAGATTTTTAAATATGTACAACTAGCAACAGAATCCATCACACTTAACTCTAATTTGTGAGCAATGCAATGAATTGCAAGAAGATGCGGAATGTCTTTTTGTAAAAGAGTGATTACACCAGCTTTGTATCCTAAGTTAACTGCTGCTCCATCCATGTTTAGACACACAAGTTTCTCTTTTAGATTCTTATCATCAATTTCAAATTTTCCTAGCCCAAGTTTTATTGCAGATAGCAAGCCTGGAGCATTTCCACTGTCTACTTCTATTAATCCAACAAAATTTGTAACTGGAATTCCATTTTTCACAGTACGAATATAAACTATCTCTTCTTCTGTTTGACTTACATCAGCTGACCCATCTGCCATAATTGTAAAAAACCTTGCCTGGAGAAGATGTTCTTTTAACATATTTTCTTCAACTACAGCAATATGGTGAGTAAAGTTTGTTGCTTGTTTGTTATTCATATAATTTGATCCAAGCTTCAGACCATTTTTTTCCATTCAGTGACAAATCGATTCATATTTTGTGAAAGACAATTCTTCTTTTGCACAAAAATATGCAGCGTTAAAAAGGGATGTCATGATCTTAAGTTGTTCATCATTTAAATGAACAAAACATCAAGCCAATGGAGTAGCCAGAGGATTTTTTGCACCTAGTTCTGTATTATCACAGTCTTTGTGCTTGCGTGAATTATTATGGTTCCTTACGGATTTTAAACGAATCACACTTGATGTTACACCTGTTTCCGATGTAAAGGCACTGTGTTGGTCCGCGATCTTCGGATGTTTTTTACACACAGACCACCACATGGCACTTCTATCTTCATTCATCTCCAACCAAGGAAATTCTTGCTTCCAGCTGCACTGAACGAGACAAATTCTTTTTTTTTTTTTTTTTTTTTTTGTCATAGTTTTCGTCTTGCTTCCATTTCATTTTATTTTCCAGTTTGCAATCTTTTTTTTCTGTAGCATCAGCACTCTTTTCACTGCTACAGCAAGCTGTGACATTATCTTGAACTTTCTCAGTCTCTTTTTTTTAATTGCACTCTTTTGGAAAATTGCTACAATATCCATTTCTAATATGAAAAAAAACCACGTTTAAAATTCAACAAGCGAGCCGTCTACATGCGATAAAAAACATGTGCTCAGAAACTTTGAAGATAAACCTCGGAGTATTACGTTGTTGCCAGATTTTGAAAACATAAAATACTTCACAAGAAAAAATACAACATCTTCCACAGCATGCGACATATCTTCTTAGCTCCATGTTCCACTGTGAACGAGGGTGCAACTAGTTCACGCAGAATCAAAGCAGAGAGAAGGAGAGAAAGGGAGAAAAAGAGAAATCCTCTTTTTTCACACACATAGACATGGAAATGCAAGGCCAGAGTGTGTGTGGCGTGCACATGCACGCTAAACACGTTCTTTCTCCAACCGTTTCCCCTTCAGAAAATCGGGGATCCATCGGGGAATAAAAATTCATCGCAGACACGGCGACTTGTTAGGTTCCTGGCCGGGAACCTGGTTGAGAAAAAATACGTTCCCAGAAATAATTTCTGGGATCCTGGGAACACTATTTTTCGAGCCCTGGCCTCACTGTAAGGTTTCAAATCTAATGCAATTTATGGTTTTAAAGAATTGTGTTTTTAACCCTTTATCTACCAAATTATTTATCAAGAAATTGATCCATCTCAATAATTATCTTCTTTAATATCTGAAGGTATATTGGAATTTTTAGATAATACTAATGTGGAATTTAGAAATTTTTTTTAATGAAAATTGATTAAATATGTTGGTAGTTATATATTTCTTGTGTTTGCGAAATATTTACAAAACTAATCAGATTAATTAATTCAAACTATTCTTTTTAAAGTATCACAATTCTTAAAAAAGCAATGAGTTTAAATGCATGATGATCCTCTCTATAAATGAAAATGCTTTTGCAGTTGAATATGTTTCATATAATTTTGTCTAAAGAAAGAAAGGAAATGCCTATAAAAATGAATAATAAGACTACCACTTTTGGAAAATAATTAGTTTTGACTATTTCTCTATTCTATCTAAATTTGATCGAGAAGAGTGTTTTGTGTGGAAAGAATAAAAAAAAATATATTATTAGACAGAATAAATAAGTTTTATATAAAGTTCTTTTCAATGATACTTTAAAGTACCATCAGTGCATAAAGGGTTAATTGGGCTATGTGATGAGTTTTTAATCAATATATAAGCTACTTATCAAAAATTTAAAATTCTATTGAACATACCTTGGACTACCTTCAGCTAAATTTTCTGACTGGTATGCTTAGTAGATTTCACTAGTCACTGCAGGCAGGCACACAGACAGAGCAAAACTTTCTTTCATTATTATAAACTTTCTTTCATTATTATAGATGTCTAAAAGAGGCACATTTTAACCTAAGTCTGTTCCATTTAATCAGTCAATTGTTTTAATATTTTTAAAAATTCAAATGTTTGAGAGATATTTTATGAAATAGGTAGTACACTTCTTTTCACAAAAGTATAATATTCCCAATAAATTCTTTGTTTACTGTCAACTTTTCCTGATCAATATCCTGAGTATCCTATACGTTACCTATGTCATCTGTTGAACTACCATTGCATTATTAAATAGATTAATTTGTTTTGTCAAAAATTTCATGACAATATCTATAAAATTTCAGAGATAAAAGCGTACATTAATCAACAATTCTAGAAATTAAAAGAAAAACTCAACCAACTACGTGTAATTATTAACTGTGTGTATATTTACCTCATCATTGTATAATTTACAATATAGAATTAGTAAATTACTTTATACAATTTCAAGTATGTAACTTTCAATGATGAATTTTGCTGTTTATTTTTATGTTGAGGGTTTTGTTTCTTTTTAGATTAATTGATAATTTACCATGTGCAACGAGGGTTGATATGACTGACAATACACCTCAGTATGAACATGGTTATAAACTAGGTTTTGTTGAGAAGGGAATTGTAAGTAAAATTTAGAACATTCATTTGAATTATGTATCTTTTTTTTAATTGTCATAATTTCTTCATGTTTTGAATTTTATCACACTCTGTTGCTGTTTAAGTTTGTGATATTGTTATTAAACTTTTTCTAAAATAATAAAATATTGTGTAAAAAAAGTGATGTTTTATAAAATATTGCTGCAAAATATTTTAATTATAAAATAGAAATTGGGAGTTTATTTTCATTTCTATTAATAAACACAACATCACATAAAATTTTTATTGGAAATTTACCTGTTACTGTTAAACTGTGCTAAAATGCATGAAATTGATAGGTTTGTACTAGTATCAAGCTTTATTTTATTAGTTTAAGTAAAAGTTACTTTCCGTTAGGTTTCAGGGACCATATTTTACTGCCACAAGGACTTTATTTCAAGTTGCAGATAAAAACATTGTATAATCCCCAGATTAACCAGCGTCAAGTCAATATCAGTCATGTCTCACATGGACGCATGATGTTTTTTGTTACTTGTAGTCACTGATTTTTTTTTTTGAGAGGAGAATAAATATAGAGCTCTACATCAGATCTAAAGTAGCCCAATTTGACCCTTGGTCTGGATCAAGTGGTGCTAATTTCTTTCATTGCAGTTCAGTGTAATGTGGCACCCATATGTTTTGTTATGGATCAGGTTGACTCTAATTGATTCTGGTTTGAATTTTGAGTTTTGTGAATCAAGTTTATGCAAATCAGATGTTTCAAAGGAAATTCAGACGGTAGGTTCACTATTTCTATTCAGGGCTGAGTTTTTGCCATAAGAAAAAGGTTTCTGCTATGCCAGTTTTAGCCATCAGAAACTCATTCCATGACATAATCTGTCATTCTATATTTTTTTTTTTTACAAAATTTATATCCAGGCAAATGATCCGTAATTGGCTGAGTTACATTGGTGGGGTTAAAATCTTAATGTCAAATATTTTTAATCATTTTTGTCTTGAAAAAATGTTTTTATGAATTAAGTTTTTTTTTCTCTCTTTGTTCATTACCCTTTTTTTTTTCCCTAGCCATACATTAATAATCATTTGAGAATTATTCTGAAATATCATACTCAACCGGGGTAAGTTTCATTTCTAGTAGTTTGTTTCATAATTTCTGTTGAGCTTTTTTTTAGAGAAACTTTAAAATAGTTTATATATATATTATTTTTTTTCTAACCTGCACATTATATTGCACTTAAAAATTTTTTTTTAAGAGTTTTAACTTTTATTTTATTATTAAAAGTGCTTAACTATTATTACAGGGAGAATTACAGAGTTGTTGGTTTTGAAGTTGAAACTCAAAGGTAATATTGTCTTTTATTTTTATTTTTTGGTCATTTTATAACAAAATCAATACTTTGTTGTTCTAAAATGAAGTTATTAAAAGAATGTAATTGAGTATTTCAATTGTAAAACAATAATAAGTTTAACGATTGTGAAGAATAAACTATTAGCCAGTGTATTTTACAGAAGAATTTGTATTGCCATTGTTATGCTAGATAATTTTTTGCAACAATAAACCTGAGTTTTTTCAAAGATATTTACAGCAATTTTCAGAAGAATTATAAATAGGTAGTTATCAAATTATATAGAAAAGATGTTATTTGTATTATTTAATCCGACAATTTAAGATTAATGTAATAAAGCATGACTCAACCTTCTGCATATCTGATATATGAATATGTTAAGATGATGATATATATGTTGTAGTAAATTATATTTTCTTCTATGTATAAATGCACATCTAAAATCATAGAATACAGTAAAACCCCAATCTATCGTTCCCGCATTGATCGTTTTTCCGTATTGATTGTTTTATTTCTATGGTCCCAGCACGAATCACACTTAAATACTGTTAACGAAACCCGCATTCATCGTTCTTCACAAGGTCGTTTTCCCGCATTCATCGTTGTAAATATTTTCATCTCACCGAAATGAAAGTCATGCAAATTCAAATGAAACACAAAGTGGAATTACTTCTTTTATCCTAAAATAAGTCATTTGAGGTAATTGTTTTGATAATGATGACAATAATGCAGATGAAGAGTGGTTGTATATAGCAGAGGATGCGATTATCTTTCCATTGATCAAGATTTTGCGACATGTAGTTTCCTAAACATAGGAGAAATGTCTGACAATGCAAATAATTAAAATAATTGCGAAGAAGCAGAGGATAATGCTCATGCCGATGAAGCTGGACCATCATAGTTCTAACTCTTGTCTAATGCAATTATGGCTTTTGAAATTGTATGAACTTTTATATACGCATATGAAATTACAGAAAATGACCAGAAAAGTGTGAAAAAATGAACAAAAAACAAAAAAATATACATATTAATTTTTTTAAAAATAAATATCAATATTTTATAACTTTAATTTATTTCTTTTACAGTTTAGTAAGCAATAAATTAGTATTTGTTAGTACATTGTATACATTGCATGCATTAGTAAGGCATAAATATTGTGTTTTTTCATATTTTGAAGTTAATCCGCATTCATCGTTTTTTTTCCTGCACCCCTTGAAAAACGATGGATCGGGGTTCTACTGTAATAGCAAATACTGCAAAAATGCGTTATTTTCAATCCCTTTTAAGTTTCAACAAATATATTTAACAAAATTAATATATAAAAGCATCATTTATGTTTTTCAAAGCACCATCTTGATAAAGCATACAGCAAAGATTTTAATTAATTGATTTTAAACTTTGGTTCAGTATTACACGATGAAAGACCATGTGAATTAAGTTACACTGAAACTTCTTTAATTTGAAATTCTGGATAATTCAATTTTTTTGCTCATTCACTAAAATTCTTTATTAAAATAATATAAGAAATATTGTTGATATTTTGAATTAAATTATAGATAATTGAATGTTTTGCATGATTGACCTTAAAATTTTGCTGTAAAAATTGTTCCCTAGACTTTTTCAATTAAAGTGCAAAATATTTTAACAGTTTATTTTAATGGTTTTTCTAAAGAGAGATAGAAAAAAAAAGCAATGGTTTTGATTGTCACTATGTGGGGATTTCTGAGGAATTTTCTGACCCAAGCAAAATCTTGGTTTGGAAAATTCCAAGACTTGGTCACTTTCTTTCTGTAAGAAAATTTGTACCACTGCAGGATGAAAGTATCGAAGCTAAAGATTTGCAATTAAAGAGTCTGACAATTTTCTCTTCCTCCCCTTTCTTTTGCCAGATGTGCAGCTAGAAAGAGTGTTGCACTTTACAGATTTTCACAGTGTAGATTTACTTCTATAGACAACAATTGCAACAAGTCAGAAACAATCTGAAGTTCAGGTATGAAGCTGTAGACAATAAAAAATGACTCAATAACACTCTAGCACACACAACTCAATGTACCATGGTAAAACTCTAACTATTCAGAGATATCAGAGTATTGAATAAAAGAAGCAATGTTAAGAAGCACAAATCCCATCATGTCCATCATGATGGGACTTTAGAAGTCCTGAAACAGCTGTATGCTTTTTAACATCTATTATTTTTATATAATTTGTGTTTTTAACATTGCTTCTTTTTTTTCATATATAAGCACAAAGTACAATCCTCCCCCTTTCTTATATCAGAGTATTGTCCTCTTGCATACATTCAAAGTCTTTCACCACTTATCTTTTTTTGGGTTCTGTGTGAATAGCTTTTATAAAGTTAATGATATTGATAATAGTTGCTGTGGATTCTTTGTTTCAAAGCCTGTTGAATGATACCAGCATAGAATATTTTTGCATAGGTAAATAAGCTAGCAACAAACTGTGTTTCATGCTAGCTTATTTATAATTTATTTAACCCTTTAACTGTTTGTCCCAGCTTTTTCCGTTTCTAGAAATCATATTTAAATGGCTGTGGACAAAAATATTTTAAACGGAATGTTATTTTGAATCATACATAGAAAGAAGTGATATTGAAGATATTATAACATCAAACTGTGATTAATTAATATAAATATCTTGCAATTTATAAGCATTCTTATAAAAATTCATGAAAACCCTTGGATGGTGAAAGGGTTAATAGATTTTTTTGTTGTTGTTATGTCATTGTTGCACATTTATGTTATTTGGGAAATTTTGAATTTTTTTTAACTGAATGTAGTATATTATATTGAATACCTTTTTCTCCCACTATATCTACTTTTGGCTATTTTATTTTTATTGCATTGTTTTTACTTTTCATTTAAACATGTTTTTTCTTTCAGCATTGATTATTCTAGTCTCCAGTTTTCTGGAAATACATGCACCTATCCTGAGTCACACAAAAAACAAGCTGTAAATATTCAGGGTAAATATATATATACATTTTTAAAAAATATATATATCTTTATACAACACACAATACATTAGATTTTTCTCTTTAGGTCCAACAAAATTGCATTTTACATATGAAGTTAGCTGGGAAGAGAGCAATATTCGATGGGCTTCTAGATGGGATATTTATTTGGCTATGACAGATGTTCAGATACATTGGTTTTCCACAATTAACTCAGTTGTTGTTGTATTTTTTCTCTCAGGTATGTTACTTATGCTAATCTTACATAAATATATTTATTTTATGCAATGATATAGTTTAATAGCATTTACTTAATGAATTTCAGGAATACTCACTATGATCATTATAAGAACCCTTAGACGAGATATAGCAAGATACAACAAAGATGAAGATATGGTATGTTACCATTTTTATAGTATTATTAATTGATATTTTTATTTTAATGTGTTGCTCGTTAAAGATACCTTGTTTGCAAAGCATTATCAATTGAAAGTGATTTCTGATATTGATGTATCTTTAGTATGTTTTCCTTCCTCTAGATTAGAGTAGTAGATTTTCTACTTCCAAAATGACATGCTTATAAAAGTGAATATGAATAGTTTTTATTCTAGAAAGGGTACTTTTCTAGTATAGGAGCCTACATGTAAAAACATGTAACCTAACAAATTTAAAAGTGAAATTCATTAAGTTTAATGCATAAAAAAGTGGGAAGGATTGAGATTGGGTCCCTGAAGTTATCTATCATTGGAATTTTGAGCTTAATATTCATCTCAGCCCTAATTCTGGCAAGACTTAAAAACACGCCAAGGCTCTTATACTGGAAAAATATGTAATCTTCAACCCTTAATGTACAGTAGCTTTAAATACATATTCTACTTATATTCTATTTCCAGCACTATATATTAAAATAATTTGTTTTGTATATTTCTCTTGCACATACAGTAGACTTCCTCAAATCCGCACATAATTCACTGATATAAACAATGAAACATTCACAGGGTAGCCACGCCACTGGGAAAACACAGGGAATTTCAAAATACCCTCTCAAAACAGGGAAAATCCAGGGAATTTTAAAAAAAATCCTAAAAAATCTGGAAAACACCGGGAATTTTTTTCCTGTTATATCCAAACATAATTTTTTTCTGCTTTCAAAATAAAATTCTCTTTGCGGAAGAAAGAAAATCCCAGAAAAGCGGCACGAAAATTCACTTTCATGCTCTTCCATGTTTCTTCCTACACCCCTTCTTTGCCAAGCGAATAGTTGAATCCACACAGCACCTCCTCTCATGCCATCCATCTGCGACTGCGCGTAGTGTTCTTTCCCTTTCTCCTTTCTCTTCTGTTTCTCCCGTCGCATCAATTCAAAACTGGCATGAGATTCTTCTGCGATTTTCTGCATTTTTTTGTCATTTTCTGCTTTTCCGATTTTTTTTATATCATCAAAAGACCGTGTGAAAAAAATATAATTTTTGTGAAAAGGTCGCGAAAAAAAGGCAATTTTTCCTAAAAGATCATGATAAAATGTAATTTTCGTCGAAGGATTTCAAGATCATGAAAAAAACGCGATTTTCGACAAAATATTGCAAAAAAAAAAAATGCTGTTTTTGTCAAGAGATTGCGAAAAAATGCTGTTTTTCATCACAATATCGCAAAAAAAATGCTGTTCTCATCAAAAGATCGTTGAAAAACGGCGATTCTTATCAAAAGGCCGCGAAAAAAAAGACAATTGTTATTATAAAATCGAGAAAAAAAACGTCAATTTTCTTCATCGAATCGCAAAAAAAAACAGCAATTTTCTTTATTGAATGGCAAAAAAACATGGTTTTCATTTTTAAAAAAGCAAAAAAACAGCGATATTCATCGAAAAAAGCGGCAATTATTGTAAAAAAAAACAGGATTTTTGTCAGAAAAAAGCATGAAAAATGCCGATTTTTGTTAAAAATTGCCGTTGACAAAATTATGACAAAAATTGAATTTTTTTTTTTTTTTTTTAAACTGCAATTTTTGTTATAAGATTGCAAAAAAAAATTGCAGAAAATTTGTTGCAATATTGTCTTCAACAATTTTTTTTTGCAGTTAAGTGATAAATATTTCAAAATACTTTTTAGCTGAATGCTTGAGTATTGCGCTACTGTTTTTATTATTATTAATGTAAAATGTGGGATTTAATAATAAGTGTAATAACTTTAAAGAGTTATTTTTATTTGCTCATATTATATAATGTATTATATTTGCTCAATTAGTTGGGCAATGGTTAATTACAAGGTGGTTAACTGGCATACATACACGCATACATTTTTGCACACTCAACATAGAGTAAACACGTTGCAATACAGGGAAAACACAGGGAATTTTTTTTCAAGATTAGAGTGGCAACCCTGATATAGTTCAAAAATAGGGACAAAATTTGACTTTTTTTTGTTTTATATCAATTCCATATATTTTTTTATTTGTAATTTTTTTTTAATATTACTGAATTCATGTTTTTTCGTGAAGGAAGAACAAATTTATTTCTAAAAAAAATTCAAGATAATTCTGATATCACTGATAATCATAATCTTTTAACCAAAGATATTTATGCATTAATCAAACCTTTTTTGGTCATTACATCTGGCTAAACTTTAACTAAAACTTCCTTATTTTATGATTTTGATGTGAATTAGTAATGTATTTTTGTGAGGCAAGTTTCATTAAATAATTTAAGAAAAATATATTTAATCTTTATAATGAATATTTAATCATATGTTATTGATTATTAACTTGATCTTTGTTTTTCAAATTTTAATTATTTTAAAAATTATTTAAATTTTTATTATTTTAGTTTATTACTTATTTTAATGTTTTATTATATTGTAAGCATTCCTTATAGTTTCAATTGCATTATTAATTACATTCAAATTATTGTTTAAAATATGTAAACAAAGCAATGACCAGAAATCTGCAAAATCTCTGGTCCCAAGCTGTGCAGATTTGAGAGAGTCTACTGTATTGTCAAAATGCAAGTAAAAGTTATTCTTAAAAAAAAGTGGTGCTAAGTGAAGGAAGCTAGCTATATAGCTATCTCACGGAAATCACAGGAGCCATATACAAAAGGTTAAGTGCATTCCTTATATTTGTGATTGACAAATTGAGCTCAGCTCAGAATCATCTGAGATTTTGGGGCTCACTGAGCAAAAGTTGCTGGATTCACACTCAAAAGCAGTCCTTGTTTAAAATCTCTATAAATAATATTTTCTTTAGAATAAAACTCTCCTTTTATGTCAGATTATTTTAGCATTAATTTATTATTAAATGAAGGAAATAATAAGCATGTTATACATTCAAATATATTTTATTAAAATAGTTATTTATCTAAAATACTATTTCACTGTTTTAATGTAGAAGTAATTTTAAGTTGATTTCATACTACATTGATAATAATTATTTTAGTTCATTAATTTTTAAAATGTTAGATCTCTTCTTTAAACATCATATTGGCTGTTACACAATTTCAACAAAGCAAATTGAAAAGTTGGATTCCATTGATTATGCTACACTGCATAATCTTGATAGATTTTTAAAAATTCAAATTTTAACTGCATATTAAAATTTTATCTGACTCAGTAATATCTTAAAAAGCAATGGATTGCATGTACATTATCAGTATTTTTCAGAGCTAATGGATATGTTCGCCATACTTATTTAATGCAAAACTGACTAACTTTTCTGTCAAATTGTCTCTTCTGAGTTAAACATCTAACATTTAGCATCTCCAAACTTTGAAATATGTGAATTTGTTTTGTTAAATTTTTCTGGAACTTTTTCATCAGCTTTGTAAGAGAAAATTCAATATAGATAATATTATTTCAGCCATACTGAGAAAAATTCAGTAAATGCTGATGTTATCTGAGCTGTACTGAAGTAATTTTCAGTAAATATTTTTACTATTTGTTTTGTTCATTTAATGTCTGGTGAGCGATACTTTACTTTTACTGTACAAATATTTCATATTTTTAAAATTTTATCTTACTCTCAATTTTTATAGGATACACCTTGTTTAAAATCATTAGATTTCTGCCTTTTTTTCCAATTGCACAAGAAAAAAAATATGTGAAGGGTTATTTTTCTTTTAAACATCTGTGCCATGTATTATGCCTCCCCCCCCTCTTTTTTTTTTTTTTTTTTTTTTTTTTTTTTTTAATCTATTTATATAATACGCTAATGTGATGATTCTGAGTTTTTCATCTTCCAAAAAAACAAATTTTATGGTTTCTCTGTTAGGCATAAGTAAATGTTCTGATTCAGAACCTATGGAAATATGTACATAATATGCTTTGTTCTTTAAAAACTATCCAAATATAGTATTTTAAGTTTTAAATAATGAATAACAAGCTATCAAAAGCTTTCATACATTGACTTACTTTGTTGATGATTATTTATTTTGTGCCGCGATCTATCAACAATTAGTTTAAATTGAAAAAAAATTCTGTTGAATTGTACTTTTTTATGCTATAAAATGAATATTTCTTTTCAGCTCTTATTGTAATTAAAACATAAGGAATGTATAATATCATGGTGCCACATACTTTAATTATATCCATACAGATAAAATTCTGAATTTTAACATAAGTTTGTTACCACCCCCACCCCCCCCCCCCAAAAAAAAAAAAAGTCATATTAATAAATTAATAGTTGCAATTTACTTTACGAAATGATGAAAATTAAAATCATTAAAAATTTGCTATTATTGAATAATTAAACATTAATTTTTGAGCAGTAAAATAATTTATAAGTCACAAAATTTATATTGGATAAAGAATAATCCATATAAACAGCCTTCTGCTCAGTAACATACATGTATAAAAACATTTTATAGCAAGTTTTTGTAGAATTAAATATAATTTTCCACATAATACATATATATACATACACTACATGGCCAGTAATAACCAAACACTTTCAATTTCAGGCATTTTTTCGAATATTTAAAAATATACTCATTGGATTCTCCTGTACCTTCAGCATTATAAAGAATATGTATGACCTCGTAATAACCAACATCCATTTCACAGGGAAGACAATTAGGAGACTGACAAAAAATAAAGAAAAATATTTAAGATCACCCTGTACACTAAAATGCAACAGATAATCCATCACTGCAGAATACAAACATGGCAGTTCTGCACACCATGTCCATTGATTTTTGTAAGAATAACATGTATATCCATGGAGATATAGTGATTTTTCTTTTTTATAATTCAAAAAAAATGTGCATGTTTTAGCTTATATCATGCATGGTTTTTAACCAACTTTAATGTCAGTTTCAGAAAAATTGGCGAGATATAGTAGAAACAATCTAGGGCAATTGAAATATAAATATATTAGATGTGTTATGAAATAATTTTTATCTATGTATGTGTGAACGATAAAAATCTTTTTACGTAATTTGATAGTCAACTCTAGGGAGCAACTCATTAAAAAAAACCCAATCAAATATCATGAAAATTCAGAAAGATATTGGCGATAAAAGTGAGCTGATTTTCAGTTCTCTCTAAAAGCAGCTGAATGATAAGGGATTTTCCACAAATAGTCAAATTTTATTTTCATTTTTTATTGATGCTTTAGTTTTTCTTATGTAACTATCAGAATGAACCTATTCCATGATAAGAAGAATTATCAAAATCGAAGCATTTGTTCCAAATCTTATCATTGATATTCATTAAATACTGTTTTTCCCTAAACTCAATTAATAAAAAATGACAGTTAGTGGAAAATCCCTTATCATTCAGTTGTTTTTAGAGAAAACTAAAAATGAGCTTACTTCTATTGTCAATATCTGAAGTTAAATTTTGTTGAAAACCCTGCATGGTATAAGCTAAGAACATGCAGGTATTTTTTTTTAACTTGATGCAATAGCTCTTATGCAAAAATGCATGAATGCAAGATAGGATATGATTATACATTATGTAGCCAAAGGTGACCGGCCACTTGCGATTTTAGACGTTTTTTTTAAATATCTAGAAAAATTCAAGAGCTATCATGAAACTCTTAAGTGTGAAAACATAAAAGTACAGGTCATACATTTCCATGAAGATTTTTTCCCAGAACTTCATAGGGGACCATCAACAAATTGAAAAAAAAATGAATATCTTTTAGCTAACCCTGTCAAAACTATTGTAGCAAAAGAGTTAAAACTGTAGATTATGATTAAGTGGCTTATTGTAATAAACTGTGTTCATTTGTATGCAGATAGTGTTTATATCCGTCAAGAAATTCAGGTTTTTATACACTGTCCCAAAATTTTCCAAGTCTTTTGCTTATAATTTGCCTAGGTTTTATTATAAAATAATTTTCTTTCCAGAAAATATGACAAACAACATTGTACACAATACCATGTAATCAGAATTTAAAAAATAATAATTGTATCAAAAATGGGCAGGTTTACTAAATTTTTCATTGTGCATGCATTATTGCTATGGAAATTTCATTTGCATATTGTGTTAGCTAAATGTATAGAGCAACTTTTGTAAAAGTCTCAAAAACATAGCTTGAAAATTCTGAAAGTGGCCATCAAAAGAATAAGCTGAAAATCCATTATTCCCAAAATGAAACAAAAAGATGAGTGACTGTATCCATTATCCATTGATTAGTGTCAATATAATAAAATATAAAGTATGGCTCGCACTACTATATTTGGACACATGCCCTCATTTTTTTGTTTCATTTTGGGAATAACAGATTTTGAGCTTATTCTATAGGTGATCACTTTCAGGAAAATTTTGGAACTGCTTTTATAAAAACCATAATTTCTCTACGAGTATTCATGCTATCTGCATAAAAATGAATGCAGTTTATTACAATAAACCGCTTAATCATAATCTGTAGTTTGAATGCTTTTGCTACACTAGTTCTGACAGAGTTATCCAAAAGATAGTTGTTCTTTTTCAATTTGTTGATGGTCCCCTATGAAGCTTCAGGAAAAAATCTTCATGGAAATGTATGACCTGTACTATTATGTTTACACACTTAGAGTTTCAGGATAATTCCTCGTGTATTTTTCTAGATATTTAACAAAATGTCTAAAATTGCACGTGACCGGTCACCTTTGCCATATAGTGTTTGTGCTATTTTTACAAAATTTAGTGGACATGTTGTACAGTAGGGGTGCACAACCTTTTCAAGAGTAGGGCCACTTACAAATATGGTCTGGGTGATCGAGGGTCACATCTAGGTTTAACCCTCTTGGTTCACTTACCCAGTCAAAATGTCCAATTCTGTTGTAAGGATAGATCAACAGTTTTTACGGTTTTATATATAACAGATATTGTAAGATTATTTTCAAGATATAATAAAATTCCTTAACTTTTTGGAAGACTAAATTTTGCTTTATTAAAAGTGCTAAAAACAAACATAAGTGGCCAGTGCAGTAAAAAAAAAAAAGTGTGAATTTTATTAATGAAGGTGAGCGAAGGAGCTGATCAAGAAGATTTTTCAATGAAATTTGAAATTTTTTCCTACATAATCAACCGAATTTGTGTTTTTACGAAGCTGATCAAGAAAATTCGCAATTTTTCTGTGCCTGATTCACAAAATTTACAGTTTTTCCACACATGATGAAATTAGTGACTTTTCCAAAACTGATAGAAAACCTTTTAAATTAAGGAACTTATATTCTAAAAACCAAAAGATTATTCTATTCTCGATATCTACCTCCCTAAAATTCCAATGAGGAAATACTTTTCAGACCTCAAATAGCAGGGAATTATAGAAGAGTTCGTACTTAAAGAACTTTAGGCCTTAGCAGATCTCATTCTAATGGGGTCCGACATATGACGCACTACGTGATGATTCATCAGTGGCTCAGACCAGGGGCTCATTATATGATGACTCATTGGTGGCTCAGACCAGGGCTCACTATGTTGACTCATCAGTGGCTTGGACCAGGGACTCGCTATATGATGACTCATCAGAGACTCAGACCAGTTCTTACTATATGACAACTCATCGGTGGCTCAGACCAGGGCTCACTATATGACAACTCATCAGCACTCAGACCGGGGCATTAGTGAATCTCATCCTTGTCAAAAAATACTTCCATCCGAGCAACAGAAAAGACCGAACAGAATCCTTAATGTCAAGGAGAGCAACTTTTCTCTCTCAGAAAACAGGGGACCAAAATACGGGTTTCCCTCCCCCCCCCCCCCTATCTAACAAGGAAGGTCTCCATTCTGGGCATATTCAGAATTTTACGAAAAAAATACTAATTGAAGTACTTATGTATGTAATAAAGGATCAGTCAAAATTAGCGGTGGAATCACAGAAGAAAATGTGTAAAAAAAAAATAAAATATTTTCAAATATTTGGCATGAAAAGACGAAAGAGTCACTCGATTTGGCGAGCAGCCCTTTTCCTCGCCAAAAGCAAATGATTGTAATGCAACTCAAAACTACTGGATATTTAGAATGCGTGTAAATAGTATTTAATGAATTTAAACATAAACAATGAGAGACTTTAATATATTATATACATAAATATACATATTGTATTACATACATATATTATTTGTTGAAATAGTTATTTAATTAATCAATGGAAAAAATGTTTTCATAGATTAAAAAAAAAAAAAAAAAGAAAAATTGTCTTCATATATTTAAGCGTATTAAAAAAATAAAAGCCAGTGGTTTCCATAGCAACAAAATCTAATCGACACTTCTCAATTGGACTTTTAGCTTGAAACAAATTTAATTAATTTAATTTATGAATTTCATTTTAAATCTCAAATTTTGATGATTAAATTTGAATATAAATACATGTAAATATCGATATAACAAAATTATAACAAACTAAAACTGACAAGTTCAACAAGTTCAACATGACGCTTTTTTTTCTTAAAGCGTATTTGACATAAAGTATATTTTTTCAATTTACATTCCAACGCCAACCGGCGATAAATCGCCAAATAACAAAATTTTTATTATTTTTTTACTGTTACTGAATGCAAGTTCCGCCGAAATTTTTTTTATAAAAGTATATATCCACACGAGAAGAACATTCTGTAATTTTTTCAGATTTTTCGGGGTATGCCCGTATGGAGACCTTCCTTGTAAGCCCTGACCACTTGCACTGGAACTTGGTAAAATCTGACCTCGCTTCTTTTCCTGAATGGATGCATCAGCCCTAAGATCTGCCTAACTGTTTTTTTCCTCCCCTCTGTCAGATACCCATCGTAAATTTATGGCTGTCCCCTGTACTCACCATAAATTTTCAGCTATCTAACTTTTCTGCCTAAATGCCTTTGTTTACTCAGATCTGTGTCTCCAAAAATCATAAATTGGCTGTATGGGTGGTCTGTCCGAGTTCCTGTGAGAATATATTTACAACAAGATCCCATGTATCTATATTCTACAAAATATCTAGAAAATATACTAGATTAAATACATACAGTTTTATATAAAAAAAAAATAATTTAAATACATACAATATTATAAAAAAATACATAAAATATTAATCTTTGTGCTGGAGTATGTGTAATATTAAAAAATATATATAAAATGTTAATTTTCGTGATGGAAAATTAGAGGTGGTTGGATTTGACCACTAGATATATCTTTCTTTATTCTTTTAGTCCGAAAAATATTTTTTAATGTAAAATTTTTATAATTAAATATTTCCAGAAAAATGTACGTCTTTTGATAGAAGATTGTGTTTTGTTGTGAACTTAAATTTAAAAAGAAAAAAACAAGGCTATATCTTTGTCAACCAGCAGTTTTTTTTATTTTCATTCATATTTATTGATCATTTAGACTTTTGTAATTTCAAATAATAAAAATAATAATAAAACACCCAATGTCATTTAATGCTGCCATCAAAAGTCAAAACTGAAATGATCATGTGATTCTTAGGTTGGAAGCAGCAGCACCACAAAACAGTTATATTTTTTAAAGTAAGTTTTATCATGATATACCTAACGTCATTTCCTTCCCCCTACTATATTCTATCTTCATAATTAAAACATTTTGAAGATTTATCATTCACATTCTGTCTTTTTGACTGGGGTTATGTACTAGTTCTCTTATAATTTATTAATATCTGATAATTTATATTTCTAGAATATTGTTAAACTTTCAAAAAATTAATATTGAATTTTTGAGTTGATTTATTTCAATTTTAAGTGTATAAAATGAAATTAACTTGCTTTCTTCTATAGTAAGCCATACAGTTTGTGGTGGACTTGTAATTTCTTAAACTGTAATAAATGCTATTTACTTAGTGTTCATTTAATGTTTTATTATTATTATTATTATTATTTAGGAAGATACTATTGAAGAAACTGGATGGAAACTTGTACATGGAGATGTTTTTCGACCTCCTCGATATCCTAAACTTTTTGCTGCTGTTATTGGTAGTGGAATTCAAATATTTTTGATGACCTTCATTACTATTTGTAAGTCGCGTCAGATTATTTTATTAAATTTGAAAATTTGCTTTTGGTTAATCGTAATAGATGAAATTGTCTTGAAGACTTAAAAAGAATCATAGCCAACTCTTATAAAACATTTTTTGCAATATTTTATTAATTGGTATTATTTTGAGATTTCCTTTGAATGTTTCTGTTTTTATAAGATTTTAAGGTTGTTCCTATTGACTTAAGACTTTATATTGAAAGTTAGATAATTTCTAAAAAAGTTTAAAGGTAATGAGCATCTTAAATGACTCTACCAAAGAAGTGATATTTACAAAAACGTTAAATAAAAAAAATTGATATTATAGTACTGGAGAAAAATGTTTGTTAAATTAAAACAATTTTAGAATGTTTATGCTCTTTCTTTTTTTTTTTGGTGAAATATTTGAGTTTTGTCTCTTTGTAAAAAAAAAAATGAAATAGCCATTTATATCTGCTGAAATTTTAAAAAAATCCTATTTTCACCTGACTTTTGGTTCAATACTTTCTGCTCATTCATCTGTTAAATGTAGAATAATTAATACTGTGAGTTTTAGAATGAAGTATTTCCAGATTTTATAGAAAGTGCTTATTATATTGCTTTTGTTTTGATCAAACATTTCAGTTTATTTCCATATACAACAAAAATATTTATAACAAATTTTAAAATCACTTTTTTCCTTGACTTTTAATTCACACACATTGAAATGAAATGAAATGAAAAAAATATAAATTTGTAAATGTAAAGTAAATGCGAATTATATTCTCATTCTACTATTATCAATTTTTTATTGTTCTTTTATATTATTTAAATGGTTATGTTACTGCACTTGAAGGAAACCATTGCTGCCTATTGCTTGGTGTTTGAGAAAACTTATGAATTCCCATTTACTTATTTCTAAAGAAACCTAGGTTTTCTTTCAAATCTAGAAATTCAGTATGCCTTAAAGTTCATAATCAAGTTCAAGTATCTGAATTTTGTGGAGACACTCAGTCTATAACTTCAAATACATATTTACTTCACAACAGCAAATTTGTGAACCCTTTATCCAATACTTGATGAAGATGGAATATTCTGGGGGTAAAAGCAGTGTCATAGTGAGGATTTCATTTCAGGAGGAGTCCAGATTTTTTTCCTTTAAATAATGTATATAGAAAAACCTGTCGATGAAATCACAAATGAAGTTTTGTGTATTTATATAAATATACTTATTTCTGTTCCATGAATAGTAAAACCTGTCAAAAAAGAAATGATCTATAACAGAATTTTGGCTTAAACAGAATCATTACATGATCGTAATTTAAATTGTCCAGAGTTGTATAAAATAGACATACATGTGTATATTGTGCGCAGAAAATTTTAGAAAAGAAACAATTTTTATTTTTGTAACTTTTTTTAGTACCAAAAATTTTAAAATATTTCCCCAATTTTATGCATGAATTATTTACTATTAGTGCACAATTAAAATCCAATTTTTGAAATTTCTAAAAATTTAAGGCATTTGATGTCGAAAACTTTAAGAATTCATCAGTCCAAAGTTTCTGGCACAAAAAATCACAAATTTTGACAAATGATTGTTGTAAAAAACCAATTTTGTCAATTGTTTGAAGAAAAAAATATCTCCAATTTCATCAAATTATAATGGAAAAAACATGAGTTTAGTCAAAGTTCTGCAGAAAAAGC
Source organism: Maratus speculifer (assembly GCA_964019185.1). NCBI lineage: Eukaryota > Metazoa > Arthropoda > Arachnida > Araneae > Salticidae > Maratus > Maratus speculifer. The sequence goes on from OZ025299.1 coordinate 162,152,349, forward strand.
ATGAAATAATGTCAAAGGATCACGAAAAAATGCAAATTTTCTCAAAAGATCATAAGCAAATGTGAATTTTGCTAAAAAAAAAAATCATGCATTTCAATTTAAAAAAAAAAGTGCATTTCAACAAAGAACTGCATAAAAAAACTCTTATTTTGACAAAAGACCACATAAGAAAAACTCTTATTGCGACAAAAAATTGCACAAAAAATGGAAATTTTGACTAAGGACCATGGGAAAGTCATGAACTTCGACAAAAGTCCACACAAAAAATGCAAATTTCATCCATAAACTGTGCAAAAAATTTTAATGCCATCCATGAGTCCCACAAAAAATGCAAATTTTGTCCATGAATCCTATAAAAATCGCAAATTATGTGCATGAATCATATAAAAATCTTGAATTATGTCCATGAATTACATTTTAAAAAATGCATGAATCACATGAAAAACGTGAATTTTGTCCATGTCAAAATAATGTAACACATAATTTTATTAATTTTAATTTTGAATTTTTGATCCAATTTTTATGTGCATAGAAAGATTTTGGTTTTATACAAGTCCGATATTGCTATACAATAAAATATCCTAAAAGCCTCTTTGAAAGGGGATTTTCACTGTTGTTTAGTGAAATACAGTAAAACATGTGAACGCAAAATCTTTCAATAATGCAATCTTATCTCAAGCAAAAGAATTTTAGGATCCCAATTTAAAAAAAAAAAAAAAAAAAAAAAAAAAAAAAAAAAAAAACAATAGATCTTATTGAGATAGCGTATCTTAGAAGAATAATTTATTACATTTATTTAAAATAAGCCTATCTAAAATGGAACATTTTTCCAGTCCCTTACAATCAAGTCTTGACAGGATTGACTATGTATAGTATATTAGCAGTCTTTGCCTGCTACACTGGTCAGTTTCTCTAAAGGAATCTTGAATCAAACAAAATAACACATCAAAAAAAAAACTTTAAAAACACCCATATTAAACACCCGTAATTGTTGTCTTATACACATAATGTTGCATTATCCTGCTCAAAGTTATGTATTGTTCTGAAATACAAGTACTTCTTAGTTTATTGTATCATTTGAACATGTACAGAAGAATTTTGAGAAAGATTACTTTTTCAAATCAAATGGTTTTGATTTCTTAGTTTTCATTTGAAGCATGGTTGCATGTTTTCTGCTCACAGGATGGAATTCCGTCTTTTGAGAATTCTCAAGGATGGAAAAATATAAGGGCAGGAAAAAAATTTCTTTTTAGATTTTTCAGGATTTGCACAAAATATTTAAGAAATGGGCTTAAAATATCGCCACTTTATGACCATTCCATTTAAGAATCCTGAAAAAGATGCAATCTCTGTCAAAGGATTGTGGTAAAGATGCAATTTTCATTATAGGATCGCAAAAAAATACTTTCCGTCAAAGGATTGTCCAAAAAGCACTATTTCTGTCAAAGGATTGCAAAAAAGGCTCTATTCTTATCAATATATTGCAGAGAAAAACATGATTTTTGTAGAAGGATTGCCAAAATGATACTATCTTCAGAAAAGAAGTGTGAAATAGATTGATGTTTATAAACAAATTGCAAAAAAGACATGATTTTCGTCAAATAATCACAGAAGAAGCACTATTTCTGCCAAAGGATTGTGAAAAAGACCAGGCCCATAGCCAGGATTTTCTTTTGGAGGGGGCTTAATCTAGGAATTTCTTCTGATCAGACAGTAGTGATATGTATAATTTAAAGTGTGATTAAAAAAGTAAACAAGACATAACCTTAGGATATGTTCTTGTGTAAAATATGTAATGTCTGTGTCAAAAATTGCTAATTTGCATTTTTTAGAGTTCAGTTACAAGTTACAATTTTTAAGAGTATTTCCGATTTCCAAAGCAGTTCGGAAACCGAGAGTTTTTTAGAGGAAAAATTAGTAACAAAAATAAAATATTTCAAAGTAACAATGTTTGAGACGAGCTTAATGTATCCTATGAGAAAAAAAAAAAAAAAATATTGAAATGCATGCAAGTAATTATGATGGATTTAAAATACAGGATTAATATCAGCGTACATGTGCCTCACATTACAAGGGAGATAAAATAATTAATCCGAATATGAAATTAATTACACATATTATTTTTCGAAAGAGAAAAGTAATTGCTACAGATATTTGTAACAATAAAAATTATATTTCACATTCTCTGATTACAATAATTATATATTTAGCACTCTTTTACAATATATTTGCTTGTGTTACAGAAGCAGTTTCCTTGATTTCTCAGTCATGTGGTTGATTACCTTATCAGGATCCACTGTAATGTATCAATGAATACAAAACATTGCCTGGCTACTCTCTCTCATTGACCATAATGCTTCAAGACAAAACTTTAATTGTTTTCACTGTTGAAAATTACTTTTTAGCACTGGCTGTTGTTACTGAGCTTTGTTGCAAAGAGTATCAGAGAATGTGGTCGTATTCTAATATGTTGCATTACAGTGCCCTAAAACTGTCATGACCTCAGCGTTTGTGCTAATATTAGCATTTCTTTCGCATATTTAGCTTACATTTCCGGCCTTTCCTTTCTAATTTGCTCATTTTTTCTGTAGAAGCAAATCCTGGACTAAGTACGAAGAAATCTTTTTCAATATCGTATTTTGAAATGAATTTATCATTCAAATTTTAAATAAGGTCTTCTACTCAAAGACCATCACCCAATGCTCTTCAGTAGATGTAATTTGAGGATTTGCACCTGTTGTCTGTCTAAATGTTAGTCGGGCTATTAATTTCAGTTTAGAGGATGTCTTCCCCCATGTGTTGATATAGAATTAAATATCTCGAGAAAGGCTTTCAAAGCATTTTCTGCATGTTTATGTACAATAATTAGGACATTTTTATTATATCACGAGATTTTTCTTAAATAAGAATTGACAATGGCTTTCTCAGACTGAAAAGATTATCACAAACAAACAGGCCTATGAGAAAATCGATAATCCTCCGTGTGTTTCCCTAAATATTTTCTAAGCTAAAGCAAAGGCATTTAAATGGCTCAATAAAAATTAATATACTTTCATGCCTCTCGATAAATCTTATGCCGCAAAGGCAGAAAAGTAATTTTTTCTGTTTTCTGAGATTACCTTAGAGTGATTTCTAAAAACAATTGTCACTTCATCAACAGTTTCAAGACAGTTTCGGATGGCAAGTGTCAGCTTACAGTTGGACAATGCTTGGTTTAATGAGTGGCTTGCACAATGGACGTACCTAGTTTTGGAATACTTCTGACAAATTATTGAGACTAGACCTCATTAACGTAGCCATTTTACGTGGCTCATTACATGCCTGTTAGCTGCTCCATCATATGCCTGTGTACTGCATTTAGATATTTCAGAAAATAGTCCATCATAGCGTTATACTCTTCCTTCTGTTATATTTTCGACGAGCAAGTCATTTATTTGGATGAAAACTAATATATTTTACCAAATCATTGAGATTTAAGATTTTATTATTATTTCATATATCTAACTGCTCCATGCTTGAAATGTCCATAGGTTCATAATAAAGCTTTCTTCTAAATCTTAAAAGAGCTTTTAGCTTATCGCCTTTTTTATCTGTTGTCTAACATTAGAAGACCTCTATCATAATCACTTCTAGGTTATGTATGTATATATGAATCCTTTTATAGTTATAATACCATTTTCAAAGGTACTTTCTTAATAAACATTATTTTTCACATGATTTTGCATTTGTATGCATTATTAAATTTTTTGGTTACTTTATTTACAAAACAATGTGATACTGATCACTCTAAATTTTTTCTATATTGTGATATAATGAGTATAGAGGGAATTACAGAAGAGAACATGGAAGTAAATGTTTTATATTTGACTACTAAAGTTAAATTACATACCATACACATGTTAAACTTACTTTTTCTTAGTCAGATTAATGATATGGAATTACACTTATCAAATTTTACTGTGCATAAAGTTAAAAATTTGTTTTATGAATATAATATTTTTAGTGGTAGATTAGATACTAATAAAGAACAATATATTCGAATGAGTGATATAAAGATAAATAGCTGTAACTTTAACTGAATAAGCTTATATTTTTAAAAGTAAAAACATGCATAGTTCTAATGTAATGGAAGATAAAAAGAAGAAAAACATCAAATTGTATTAGAAGTAAAGTTGCAAAATCTTCTTAAACTTTCAGGAGGGGCTTCAACCCCCTTAGCCCCCTCCCTGGCTGTGTGCCTGAAAAAGACTCTATTTTCATTAAGAGGTTGCAGAAAATCATGATTTCTGTCAAAGGATCGCAAAAAAGATGCTATTTCTGTCAAAGGATTGCAAAAAAGATGCTATTTCTATTCAAGGATCATAAAAAAGACAATCTCTTTCAGAATGATGCAGTCTCTGTTAAAGAATCATGAAATAGACATAATCTCCATAAAAGGATTGTGAAAAAGACTTGATTTTTGTCAGATTGCTTGAAAAAACATGATTTTCGTCAAATGACTGAGGAAAAGGCACTATTTCTGTCAAAGAATTGTGGGAAAAATGTGAATATCATCAAAAGCTGGTAGGAAAAATGTGATTTTCATCAAAAGATCTTTCTAAATACATGGATTTCCTTGAAAAATCATGGAAAAAACTCTGATTTCAGCAGATCAAAAAACATGAATTTTGTCAAGGGATTGTAGAAAAAACAAAAATTTTTTTTAAATGATTCAGGAAAAAATGAGAATTTTATTAAAAGATCGCAAAAATAAATGCAAATTTTGTCAAAAGATCGTGAGAAAAGGGCAAATTTTATTGAAAATTGTGAAAAAAAATTCATATTTTGCCAAAAGATGTAAATTATATAAAAAAATGCAAAAAAGACTCAAATTTTATCAAAAGACTGTGAAAATAAATGCAAATTTCATCAAGAGATCGCGAAAATAAATGCAAATTTCGTCAAAAGATCGTGAAAATAAATGCTAATTTCACCAAAATATTGTAAAATTAAATGCAAATTTAGTAAGAGAATACCAAAATACAAATTTCGCCAAAAGATCACAAATTTCATTAAAAGATTGCAGAAAAAAAAGCACCTAGCATTGAGAGAGTATCCTACCCTCCTCCCTCTGCTGTAACCTTTCAGGAAATTTCCTATGAATTTCAGAAAAAAAAAAAAACTATTCAGAATCCACTCCTGATTTTATGTGTCCATGAATTAAACTTTTCAAATACTGTTGACAATGAATATAAATGTTTTACATGCATTTGCACCTTTTATTATTATTATTATTTGGTTTCAACATAATTGAATTTTACTGCATATAATATTTAAAATGCTGAGTTTTGTCTATGTGGTGCATCGGTATGTGCAGATGTGCACATTCAGGGAGAGGTTGGGTGAGGATTCAAAATATTTTCAATTTTGTCCAAAATTCAAACTTGCACTTATGGTTTGAAGGTGTTTCAATAATTTTTTTTAAAAACTTATTCAAACATATACAGATATACATTATTTAGGAATTGCTAAGTTGTACAATCTTGGTTTTTGAAAACATAATATTATTAGTTGTGTAATATTTGTTTTCTACTATTTTTCTAGTTTTTGCCATGCTGGGGATGTTATCTCCTGCATCAAGAGGAGCTCTTATGACTGCAGCCATTTTCTTATATGTGTTTATGGGGTATGCTACTTTCAAAATGTTAAACAGATTTTCTATTTCTAAATATTTATTGAAAAAAAGCATAATTTTTACATAAGAAATCTATCTATATGTAAATTTAATTGGTTAATAAGAACTAATTCAATTCAGTTCATTAATAAAAAAATAGTCATTGAGAGATCAGCAATAATTTACCTGAAATATGCTAAGATGCCGAAAATTAGTAGTGTGTAATAGAATAGTTGCATATTCCAGTTGCCCTACTTGAATCAAGATTTTCACAGGTACCTAAGTTTTACCATTCAGATTACTCATTGCTGACATGAAAGAAGTAACTGAGCTCTTTTTATTTTTCTCTTTATTTTGACAAAAACTTATTCTATAATTAATGATAGAATGGGAGGTGGCAGCACAGACAATCACATCGAGTTCAGGGCTAAAATTCCAGAATTAATTAAAATTTGATTCGCATATTAAAACATTAATCAGTTTGCCAACTCTCATCTTGGTGGAAAATGCATGAAAATCCCATTTTAGTGGCTGACTTGCATGTTTACTGCTGTGTTTTCCTGCTCCTAGTCCTCCATGTTTTTAAACTTTTGGGTGCAGAAAAATACTATGGTAAACCTGCGAGTCAACTGCTAAAATCAAGTTTTCAGGTGTTTTCCACCAAGATACTTGGCAGACCAATTTCATTTTAATATGCAAATCAAACTTTAAGTAATTCTGGAATTTTAGACATGAACTCAATGAGGTGATTGTCTGTGTTGCCGCCTCCCAGTCTATGATGAATTTCCTTTTTTAACCCTTGTTTTGGTATTTTCAGGAAAATTAATTTTAAAATGCTTTTAATAAGCTGCATCTGCTTTTTCAAAAGAATTCCTCTTTGAAAGAAGAAAGTACCAATAGAAGTACCAATAGAATTTTTCCCTCACTCCACTTCTGACACAGTATGATATCAATGGAAGGCATGTAGGGTTTCAGAATGGGAGGTAAAGGTGTCGGAACTAATAGTGATTAGTCAGCTTAGTATATACCCAGTATTTGTCACATATATGTAGTGACTCTATTTGAAGATATATTCATAATAGTTAAAATGACTTTATTGCCCATAAGTTTTAAAAATAAAAGCATATTAAACTTCCCTTAAAGCGAAATCTGTCTCGGAGAGATTTTCAAGTCCTTGCAAATCCATAGATATGGACAAAGTTATATAATATAGATGCATGCCCTGTGCAGCAAATTTTATGAACTTTGCAAACAAATTTTATTTTTGTAAGGTTTTCTTTGGCACCAAAAAAATTAAAAATATTCCTCCAATTTTATGTACAAATTATTTACTGTTAGCATGCAATTAAAAGCAGGGTCAATTTTTTAATTTTCCAAAAATTTAAGGCATTTGATACCAAAAACTTTAAAAATTCATCACTTATGTAGGAGAGACTACAGAGTCAGAATCAAAGTTTTTAATTATACAACTTTTGTCTTTCAACTATATTCTTTTTACCCTTTTAAATGGTTTTAATTATACTTATCATTATTCTTTTCATTTAGTTACATAGTTCTCAAATTTTTCGGTTACAATTTTTGTTCTCATTGTCACTCTGTTTTCATGCAGTGTGTCTCAGAAGGGACTTTGTTCCATAAAACCCCATTCAACCAACCAATCAAAAACTAAAGCATGAAATTTCATCAAATGCCATGTGAATTAGACTTTAACACATACAGGTGCTAATTAAATGTTGGTATTTATTGCCAACTGGTGGGGTGCTGCTATGTTACATTTTCTCTTTATAGGATAACTATGTCTCAGCAACTCTGGGTTAAAATTTCCCCTAACTTCACATTTACTGAGCCCTTGGCATAAAGTGATGCTGATTAAATTTTGGTATAGTTTGCCCAACACATGGCACTACTGGGACACATTATTAATAATTCCTGTGATATTGGCATGTTTGGGATGGCATTTCACCAAATTTAATAAGATGATTTTGGGTAACGCTTAATTCAATACTGGTTTTCATCATTCACTAAGGGTGTGTTATACTTGCTGATTAAATTTTGTTATATTTTGCCCAACAGATACTGGGACACATTTTTAATAATTCCTGTGATCTCTGCATGTTTGGGATGGAATTGCAACAAATTTACCATGTAAGATGTCTATCAGTAACTGCTGATTCAATACTGGTTTTCATCATTCCCTAGGGATGTGTTATACTATGCTTTTTCTAAAGAACATTATAGCTTATCTGCTTCCATTGTGTAGAATAAAATTGAATTTTATGTTTGAGATTAATAATTAACACTATATATGTTAATCTAATTTTAAATTTTAACTTATCCCGTCATTATAATAGACCCCCTCCCCTATTTCTCAAAAATTAAAGGGCATTGTATAAAATCCATTGAACTTGAGGCTAAAGGATCTCTGCCCTTCAACATATATTAAAATAATCAAAATCTGTGATTATCAAAGTTGGCCCTCTCCTTGTCAGACTCAGTGGAGTGGGGGAAATTCAAAATAATTTCAGTCTTGGCAAAATTTCAAACTTGCAGCCATGACCATGTATTCTGTTATACAGTCGAGTCTCTATATAACGAAATCCAGCATTCCAGTAAAAAATTCGTTATATAGAGAAATTCAATGTATAGAGAATGATGCTAAAAATCGTATTTAATGTGTGAAATTTGAACAAATATTATTTTTGATCTTTTGAATTAAGAATTTGAAATGTTTAAAAGTAATTATTAACCTAACATTTTATTTCTTAATTATTTAAGCTGTTTCAATAAAGAGAACAGACATTTATTTGAAAGTTTAATGAAAATCAAATAAGGAAGACTTGCATTAATTTCAGACGAAGAAATCTAATTTTTTGTTGCATTAATTTTAAAGTTCTCAAAAAAATGCTCAAATTTTAGCAAGGAATGAAAAATTGTAGTTAACATTTCCCACCATTTGAAGGCTTCTCTTATGTGCCTCTCATTGATTCCTCTCTTACATGTGTATCAATCCAATTGACACTGTTTAGAGAAGGATGTGGAAAGGTGCGTGGGAGGTGGGATGAATTCGTTGATTTAAAGAACAAGGAGAGAAGTAATATTTGAAAAAAAAAAAAAAAACTCAGCACTGACGATAAATCAAAAATAAGTAATGGAAAATTGATTCCATATGATTTTGAAGCTTTTAAAAATTGAATAAATTAAGACCAATTTATGAAAAAACTCATTATATGGAGATAGATATTTCGCTATATAGAAATTGTTTTTAATGTAATCGTGCGAAAAGGGGACCGTTCCTACTAAAAATTCATTATATAGAGAAATTCGATGTATGGAGTTTTGTTATAGAGACTCTACTGTATTTATTTTATTAGGACCAAGAAGGTTAACAACAACCATAGATTCAATTTGTACAGGTTTTGCATTTTACATATGTTTTATTAAAATGCATTAACACGGTCTGAAACATCACATAATGACACGATTTGAAATTGATTATTTTGTCTCAAACTATTGAACCTATGGGTGAAATGTTAATTATAAAATGATAGAGCATTTTGATTTTACATAAATCACCATTATATATCTATTAACCATTTGACTAGTAATTTGAATCATTTGTGAAATTCTCTAAAAATGCAGTCTTTTTAACTTAACCTAGAAAGTCACCCATGAAGAATATAATACCCTGCAGATGAAAGTAAAAGAAGGAAACATAGATAATACTTCTGAGTTATAATTTCTTAAAGTTTATACTCAAAATATGATATATGTGTAAATATCTAAATTATATCTTATACTATAATGCGAGCAAAAATTGTGTGTGTCTGTGTGGGTAAATTTTATCTCAAAAACGGCTCTAACGATTTTCGCAAAAATTTGGATTTCACCATTTTCGGGCACGAGAAGACCATTGAGCTAGGTCACATGTTCGAGAAAATTCGATTAATGGGTCATTTTGGGTCATAATGGGTCAGGATCAAGCTATTTATATCTAGAGAACGGCTGGATCGATTTTAAGGAAATTTTGTATCCAATCGTTTTTTGGCGCGAGAAAACTATTGAGCTGGGTCACATGTTCGAAAATTTTCGATTAGTGGGTCATTTTGGGGTCATTATGGGTCAAGCCATTTTTATCTAAAAAACGGCTCTAACGATTTTGACCAAATTTTATATTGTATCGTTTTGGATTACAAGACGGCCATTGGGTTAGGTAGCATGTTCGAGAAAATTCGGTTAGTGGGTCATTTTTGGGGTCATTGTGGGTCATGCTATTTTTATCTAGAGATTTTCTCTCGCAATTTTGACTAAAAATTGCATTCTATGGTTTTCGGGCACGAGGAAAACATTGAGCTAGGTTACATGTTAGAGAAAAAATTTTAATGGGTCATATTGGGTCATAAAGAGTCTGGGTCAAGCTATTTATATTTAAAGAACGGCTTGATCGATTATAACGAAATTTTGTATGTAACAATTTTTTGACATGAGAAAACTAATGGGCTAAATCGCATGTTTGAGAGATTTCGACTATAAGGGTCATTTATGGGTCATAATGGATCATGTCAAGCTATATATAAAGAACAGGTGGATCGATTTTAACGAAATTTTGTATATAACTTTTTTGGCACGAGAAAATCATTGGGCTAGGTCACACGTTCGAGAAATTTTGATTAATGGGTCATAAATGGTCTGGGTCAAGCTATTTATATTTAAAGAATGGCTGGATCAATTTTAACGAAATTTTGTATGTAACATTTTTTTGACAGGAGAAAACTAATGGGCTAAGTCACATGTTCGAGAAATTTCAATTATAAGGGTAATTTGTGGTCATGATGGGTCATGCTAATTTTATGCAGAAAACGGTTCGTACCATTTTGACTATACTTTGTATTATATCATTTTCGGGAAAAAGAAAACCATTGGGCTATGACACATGCTCGCGAAAATTCGATTAGTGGGTCATTTTGGGTCATAATGGGTTAGGGTCATTCTAATTATATATAATAAAGACTCAATCAATTTTACCTAAATTTTGTAACGAAACGTTTTTTGTCACGAACAGACTATTGGGCTGAGTCGCACGTTAAACAAAATTATATTAGTAGGTCATTTCGCTTTTTTGCTGAATGCTGTCAAGCTAATTTTACCGAAGAAATGGCTTAAACGATTTTGATTCAATTTTACATTTTGTTGTTTTTAATTACATGAAGACCATTGAGCTAAGTCACATGTTTGATCAAATTTGATTCGTGGGTCATTTTGGGTAATACGGGTTAGAGTTACGAGAATATGGCAACAGTCAATAAGTTGGCGATATTTGACAAAATATTGGCTACATTTGGCCGAAAAATTGACTATTAAGATTACGAAAGCTAAAACACGTATTTGTCGCCAAATTTAAAAAAATAGTCTCCAAATTTGGCTATATCTCGCAAAAAAATATTGTCTTTCAGAATGTGAAGAAATTTTTTATACATTCTTAATAGGATTCGAGATGCATGGTTAAACCAATCAGAGTCGTGATAAAGCACTGATTTGGATCGATATCCTTTCGTTGTAAATTTTAAAATAAAGTAAAATTTATGAACATGTGCATACATAGTTTTCTTATTGATTGTTTTTGAAAATACTACTATTATAAATAACATGTTTTACAGTTATAATACAGAGTGAATGATACAGTGATAATACTATATCCAGTTGAACACAAAGTTAATTTTGACCGAGTTTAGCTCGGTCACTCCTGCTAGTTATTCTATAATCTGCATAGGGGATTCTAACAATATATCTCTTCCTGTTATCTGACTAGGGAAAAGAAAGTTGTTATACTGCATAAATATTGTTTATTGCAAGACTTATGTAAACATTTTAATTTTTCATTTTTAGAAATCTGCAATTGTAGTAAAATTTACTTCTGTTTTAGGTGTGTTTCAGGGTATTTTTCTGCAAGACTTTATAAAACTTTAAGGGGTATGGAATGGAAGAAAGCAGCACTTTATGTGAGTACTTACATGTCAATGTTTTTTATTGTAATATTCAGTATCCCAAAAAAATTTAAATGCGATTTAATTTGTTACATGTTGGTGATATGTAGATAATGTAAAATGCAAAAGTGTTCCAAATAAGGTGGAAATTAAGACTATGCTAATGAAGAGGTCCTCCGATTCATTTTCAAAAAGCTAATTTTTTTATATGACCTCTGTGCCATATTTAGGAAATTTTTTCAGCGATCTAAAAAGTACAGCAATGAAAATTCCATTGTTTAACCAAAACTCACCAAGTTTTGATACTTTTAATTTTATGGATTTTTAGAGCTTTTCTGCACTAAAAAAGATTTTTTTTCTTTTTTTTTTTTTTTTATATAGAAAAGTTCTCGGCGAGTTTTGATCATAGATGAATTTTATTTTCCGTATTCATATTATACCTGTAAAACCATGGAAAATACAAATATATAAAAAATAAAAATAATAGCAAAAAATTAAAAATGTAAAAAAATATATAAAAAATGTGTATAATAGGATCTCTGGGTGGGTAGGTGTTAGAGTACAGGGGAGGGCAGTGTTGTCTGGATAATATGCAATAGTTAATTGAAAAAAAATTTTTTTAGAGTGGGAAATGCATTTGTTAATTTGAAAAACATATTCTAATGGAAGTTTGACACTAATGTATGGATAATTGTATAGTTATATCAATTATATTAATATAATTTAATTAATTTACATGATTAAATTGCACTTAACTTTTAATAAATAGGAGACCTATAATACTATTCTAAGTGTATAGGGTATATATATTAATTAGCTATTTTTAAATCTTAAATCATCTTACATTAAGATATTGTGTTTAGCTTCAGCATAGTCAAATTAAATGTTTTTGTTTTAAATATTAATAGAGTGAACTATGGTGAATGGTTTATTTTTTCTGTTATCATGTGTACAATAATTATTTATATTTTTTCCCCTTTTTATTTTTCTATCCAATTTAATAATTTTGGTTTTATGTGTGTTGGTAGCCCCAAATTCATTTTATTTTGCATTTTCATGGTTAATACAAAGATAAAACCACACACTTCATTTGTAGTGCCAAAGCATTTGGGGCTTGACAATTCTGCTTTGGCTCTACAAATTCCATTTGTATTCACTTTATTTATTTAATTTTTCCCCATGTCCAATGTGGTAATTTTCTATTAAATTCAAATGGTTAATATATAGTAATACAATTAATGGTTATATATATATATATATGATGATGATGATAATATATATATATACAGGGTGATTCTAAATTTTTTTTACAATAAAAGAGGGGTGATAGTACACATAAAGACAAACAATAATAAATAGGAGACCAAGGGTCCAAAACTTTTTCCAAAAGAGATAGCCGCCATTAAACTTTAGGGACCAAAATTTCAAATAAACATAAAAAACGGAAAAATCGGTCGATTGATTTGCGGTTTTCACTAAAATTATTCTTTATGTCGACATTTTCTTGAAATTAAATAATAAAGATAAATTTCAAAAAATGCCGATAGAGGGCGCTTTGGACTTTGGAGTAACGAACAACTATTTTTTGCCGGTATTTTTTGCATCTCATTAAATGTTTTCGTAAGCTTAGAATCAAACTTAAATTTTGAGCTCAAAATCTGAAAGTGGAGTGGTTAAGTAGCACAAACTGAACTATGTTCAGAGGGTTCAAATTTCAAATGATAAAAAAAACGGAAAAATTGGTTCATTGATTTGCAGTTTTCACTAAAACTATTCTTTATGTCTGTATTTTCTTAAAAATAAATTATAAAGCTAAATTTCAAAAAATGCCGATAGAGGGCGCTTTAGACTTTGGAAAAACGAACAGCTCTTTTTTGGCGTTATTTTTTGCATCTTATTAAATGCTTTCGTATGCTTAGACTTAAATTTTGAGCTCAAAATCTGAATAGTTGGGAGTGGTTAAGTAGACAAACTGAACTGTGTTCAGAGGGTTCAAATTTCAAATGATTATAAAAAACGGAAAAATTGGTCGATTCGTTTGCGGTTTTCCCTAAAACTAATTTTTAAATGAGCATTATCTTGAAAATAAATTTTAAAGATAAATTTCACAAAATGCCGATAGAGGGCGCCTTAGACTTTGGAGTAGCATACAACTATTTTTAACTGTTATTTTTTAATCTCATTAAATGCTTTCAAATGCATAAAATTAAATTTTAGGCTCAAATTCTGAATCGTTGGGAGTGTTTAAGTAGTAAAAAATTGAATTGTATTAGTGGAGGGGGGAGGGTTAAGTTTCAGCTCCTGAAGACACTTCAATTTGTGCTACTTAATTACTCCTAATTATTCAGATTTTGAGCTCAAAATTTAAGTTTAAATCTAAGCTTCCGAAAACATTTAATAATTTTTTGCAAACATTTAATTAGAACAAAAAAATAATGGTTAAAATTAATTATTGGTTACTCTGAAGTTTAAGGTGCCCTCTAATGGAATTTTTTTTAATTTATCTTTAAAATTTATTTTCAAGAAGATACTGACTTAAAGAATAGTTTTATTTTAAACACTGCAAACATATAGTTAAATTTTTCCATTTTCTAAAATTATTTTAAATTTGAACACCCCCCCCCCCCCTCTTGAACACAGTTCATTTTGTGCTACTTAACTACTCCCTACTATTCAGATTTTAAGCTCAAAATTTAAGTTTTAGTCTAAGCTTCCGAAAACATTTAATGAGATGCAAAAAATAACGGCAAAAAATAGTTGTTTGTTACTCCAAAGTCTAAAGCGCCCTCTATCGACATTTTTTGAAATTTATCTTTATAATTTATTTTTAAGAAAATACTGACATAAAGAATAGTTTTAGTAAAAACTGCAAATCAATGAACCAATTTTTCCAGTTTTTTTTATAATCATTTGAAATTTGAACCCTCTGAACACAGTTCAGTTTGTGCTACTTAACCACTCCCACTTTCAGATTTTGAGCTCAAAATTTAAGTTTGACTCTAAGCTTACGAAAACATTTAATGAGATACATAAAATACCGGCAAAAAATAGTTGTTCGTTACTCCAAAGTCTAAAGCGCCCTCTATTGGCATTTTTTGAAATTTATGTTTATAATTTAATTTCAAGAAAATGCCGACATAAAGGTTAATTTTAGTGAAAACTGCAAATCAATTGAACGATTTTTCCATTTTTTATGTTTATTTGAAATTTTGGTCCCTAAACTTTAATGGCAGCTATCTCCTTTGGAAAACGTTTTGGACCCTTGGTCTCCTATTTAATATTGTTTGTCTTGATGTGTACTATCACCCCTCTTTTATTGTAAAAAATTTTTGAAATCACCCTGTATATATATATATATATATATAACTTATAGAACCAAAATATTTAAAAGAAAAACTGTTTGCGAATTAATAGTCAAAACTATTTTATCAACATAATTTTAATTCCTACCTTATTTTGAATACCTTTGCAATTTGCATTACCTACTTATTACCATAAGGTAAAAAAGTGAATCTTTGGTACCTACAATATAGTATGACACTGAAATTACTTTCTTAGATTGTTTCTTCATTTAAAAAATCTTTAATGATAATTTTTAGTTAGAAGTTTTTAATAATTTGACTCTACCTATTATAATCTATTTGAAGAATATAATTTTATTGATTCTGACATACAGATTTATTTTGGAAAAAAATCATTAAATTAAAAAATCAATTGTGTCCAAATGAGTTTACTTATACAGGGATGCCACTTTTCCGCCGAAAGGCGGATTTCCGCTTTTTTTAATTTATAAGAAATCGCGATATTCGTTAAGCGATCACGAAATAAACTAACGATTTTCGGTGAACGATCGCGAAATACAACAGCCTTTTTCGTCAAACGATCGTAAAATTTAACAGCGATTTTTGTTAAAAGATCGCGAAATATAACACAACAGTGATTTTCGTTAAAAAATCGCGAAATATAACAGCGATTATCGTTAAAAGATCGCGAAATATAACGGTGATTTTCATCAAACTGTCGCGATATAAAACAGCAATTTTCTTCAGACGATCGCGAAACAAAACTGATTTTTATGAAACGGCGATTTTCGTCAAACGATCGCGATGTAAAACGGCGATTTTTGCCAACCAATCGCTAAATAAAACGGCGATTTTCATCAAACGATCGCGAAATATAACGGTTTTCGTCAAGCTATCACAAAATATAACAGCGATTTTGTTTAAAAGATCGCGAAATATAACACAACAGCGATTTTCGTTAAAAGATCGCGAAATATAACGGTGATTTTTGTCAAAAGATTGCAAAATACAACGGCTATTTTCATTAAACGGTCGCGATATAAAACAGCAATTTTTATCAGATGATCGCGAAACAAAACTGATTTTTATGAAACGGTGATTTTCGTCAAACGATCGCGATGTAAAACGGCGATTTTCGCCAAACAATCGCTAAATAAAACAGCGATTTTCGTCAAACGATTGCGATGTAAAACGGTCAATTTTCGTCAAACGATCGCGATGTAAAACAGCAATTTTTGTGAAACGATCGCAATGTGAAATGGCGATTTTCGTTAAACGATCGCGATGTAAAACAAAACGGCGATTTTCGGAAAACGATCGCTAAGTAAAACGGCGATTTTCGTCAAACGATCGCCAAATTAAACCGCGATTTTTGTCAAACGATCGCGAAAAAAACAATGATTTTCGTCAAACGGCCATGAAATTAAACAGCTATTTTCGTCAAAAAATAAATAAATAAATTGCAAATTTTTGTTATTGTTGTGGAATAATCATCGAGTCTATTGCTGGTTTAGTTTAAAATGATGCAATACATAAAATATAAAATTCCGCCTATTCTTGGGTTACCTTAATTGATGCAAAATACTGTGAACTAAAAAATCGTTTTTACTTACTCTTATAAATTAAAAGTTTACAACAACAACAACAAAAAAAACTAATTCTTTATTTAGTTTATTATAAACAATATAATATACAAAATTCGCACATAAATGTTGTGAAAAATGTCGTAAATTTTACTTTATGCATAATTTCCTCTTTTTTGCTAATTTCTGAGTGGCATCCCTGCTTATAAATTTTTTTATGACTTCTTCAGCATTTTTCAGTTGTTCAGTATTTGCTGTGCAAATAAGGTGAAGTGGGGATGACTGTAACCATGGAGATAGTTTTCACTATTTTATTTGTTAACTTATTGGATCCATGATTTATTGGAAAATGGTAAAATGTTTTAACTCGCCAACCTGTGTGCACACTTCAGCAGCCTCTTTTTCACAATATTTGAGTGAGACTAATAAAACAAAATCCCATTTAATTCTTTTTTAATACAGTTTTAAAAATACTCTACATTTTAATGTTCAATAGTAATGACCTTTCTTGGATTTTAGTTTTCTGATGCTCTCAAATACCGCTTATGTCACCATTGATTTTTATATTCTTAGAGCTTAAAAAAATAAATATTTTACAATTTTTTTTTCTGTAGCTTTTTAATTAATTTTGTTTATTTTTTAAATCTGTGATTTTACTTACTCCTTAATATTGCATGTGGGACAAATGTAACCACTGGAACTGAGGGAAGTTTTCTTATACCAAGTTACACCAGACCCAGGATTGAAATTATGTGTTTTAAAGGCTTGGTTTCCTTTCTCCCAAATGCTAGAGAAAGAGTAACTACCTGATTTCAGTTGAAAAAAAATATCATAGCTCAAAATCCATTATTTTAAAATTCAGATCTGAATTAGTGTGCCTAATAGGCTGTTAAGCAAAAATATTAAACAAATAAAAAGACACATGAGTATGTCTAATATTAAAGGTGTGGGAAATTTTTACGATTAAACTGTACCAAATTTAGTTACATTAATTCCACTTCATCATAATTTTGTTTTTCTCATTCCTGTTTGTGTTGTTTCTTATAATGGCAATGTCTTTATTTTTCTTTGCAGACTGCTACTCTATATCCAGGCATAGTGTTTGGAACATGCATTTTCCTGAATTTTTTTATATGGGGAAAGCATTCATCAGGAGCTGTAAGTTGTTTATTACTTTCTCCTTTTTTTAAGTTGTTTAACTCTTTGTTGAGGTGTTTCACTCTATGCATAAATTCTGAAGTTTTATAAAATTTTACTTGTGAAATTATAGGTTCCTTTCACTACTATGCTTGCTCTTCTTTGCATGTGGTTTGGAATTTCATTACCTCTGGTATTCGTTGGATATTATTTTGGCATTAGGAAGCATCCATATGAACATCCAGTACGCACAAATCAAATTCCACGGCAAGTTCCTGAGCAAGTGTGGTACATGAACCCTATACTTTGGTGAGTTAATTGCTGTTAAAATGTTTAATAAAAACCATTTGATGCATGCTATATATAATTTTTAATAGGAACTTTAAGTTCAACATCAGGAACTGGGATACTATCCAGTTCAGTCAAGCAATGTACCTAATGCTTATTAAGCCTTGAAAAACATTACTTATTCACCTCTAGAGGAAATTTTATTCTGTTGTCTTAATTTATCTTTTTTTTTATTTAGTGATTGATGTTTTAAAATCTGTATTAAAAGCATTTTGCATTGTCTCTGAACATTCTTTAATGCTGTAAGCAAAATACAAATATTTTCTATTTACTTTTTATATAATAATACAGTTGAACCCCATTAGAACAAACTTCAAGGGACCAAAGGTTTTGTTCACTATATCTGATCTGTTAAGAAAAATGCTGTAGTTCATAAAATGTATAACTCAATATTTGCTATATGTATTCAATAAGGAAGTATTTAAAATAATAAAATCTATTAAAATGATCATTAATGAATTGACCAAAATCGATTGTGTTAAACTGACACAATGCTAATTAAATTAACTAAAAATGAAGGCAAATGAAATTAAATTCATTTTACCTTTAATTTTTGCTCACTGTTTTGATGCAGAAATAATCATTAATCTTCTGTTAACATTATGCTGCTTTGGAAAACATGGTACAAATTTCTTTGTCCGATACATCAATTTGAACTCCAACAGTGTTTCTTCTACTGTTTGTGTGGACAAAAGCTTATTAATATCAAGAATAGCTGCTGTAATATCTGAAATGGTGGGTTTTCATCATTTATGTGCTCCTCTATATCAACATCAGATGCAAAATTTTTGATTTCTGAATGATTAATTTTCACTGTCAAGCATGCATTTTCTTACAAAATTAAAGTTGAAATTCTATTTTCACAACTGCGAAAAAGTTTTTTAAAAAAACAGTGGTCAACTCAAAAAAAATGTTCTGTTCGTTATGGCCGATTCTTAAGATTTTGGAAGTTTGTTATAAAAGGATAAATTAGCATAAATAACAAAGGGAAGATGGCGGGGCCAAAATTTTCGTTCATCATATCTCTGAGTTTGTTATAAACTGTGTTTGCTGCAGCGGGATTTGACTGTATAATGTGAGTTAAAGTAACTGCTATGGTACACCAATTCTCCTGATTTCTCCCCCCCCCCCCCTCTCTTTTTTTTTATAACATATTTCTTTCAATTTTTGTTTATGTGAAAGGAACCTAATAAAATCTAAACTATAAATAGGATACTGATAAAGCATTCAGTGATTTTGTATTTGAATAGTATAATTATAAAAAATTAATTTTTATGTTATGACACTGAACAAACATTGCATACCCTTTATGCCCCAATGGTACTTTAAAGTACCATTAAAATAACTTGTTATAAAATTCATGTAATACATCAGTTAGTAGTAATGCATTTTAGAATGAGTTTTAGGTATTATAGAATGTAAAAGTGTCAAAGTTAAAAGCACCATTTAATTTAAATCAAAAGCATACAAATTTCAGTAGCATATAGCTTATCGTCCTCAATGCTAAGGATGCTGGAAATTTACTCACAAATATAGGAGAGATGGAAAAAATTCAAATAGGCTTATTAATTAATATGGAAACAGAGGATTGCAAGTAATAGCCAATAAGAAAAAAAATGGGAAATGGAATTAAAGTAGTGAAAAATGCGAAGGGAAAGAGAAAGAAAAAATTAAGAGAGAGGTTTTATTGCAATATTTCCAGCTAACATAATGGGAAAATGGTAAATTCACGATTAACAGTATTGTCGAATTTTTTATAAACATGAAATTCTATTGGAAATATATTGAAAAAAACCAAACGTTCTTAAAAATTTTATATTAAAAAACATCAACAATATATTGAAAATATATACAATTGAAATAAGAAAATAATAAATCCTCTATTGCAAAACATTGCTAGGAAATGAATCATACTTTTGACTTCAATTTGATCAAAATAATTTCTAAACCTACTTCTATCCATGAACTTAATTTCCTTGAAGTATTTCATACTTATAAAAATTTTGACAATATTGTTAATTGTGAATTTGCCTTTTCCCATTATCAGTTTGCTAGAAATATTACATAATATATATATATATTAAGGTATTTTCTTCCTCTTTGCATTTTTATTACTTGGGTTCCATTTCTCATCTGTTTTTCTATTGGCTATTACTTGCAATCCTCTGTTTTCCTATTGGTCAATAAATCTTCTACTAGAATCATCCATCTTTTCTTTATATGTGAGCAAGTTTCCACCATCCTTAACATTGAGGACATTAAGCTCTATGCTACCGAAACCGGTATGCTTTTAGTTTAAATTAATTGGTGCTGCTTTTACATTTCTATTAGGTTGCACCAAACTCCATCCCAATAATTATTGAGGTATTGGTACTTTTGCTTTATTTTGTTCCAAAAACATTGTTGGCTACACCAAACAGAAATATTTTTTAAAGGAGGATTCCTTTTTCATTTACAACTTTCTCATCATTAAAATTGTGGAGAAAAAGTTCCAGTTTGGAAATATTTCTATTGTAAAAGCATTATTGTATTTGTGCATTCCTTAATTCTATAAATAAAAGATTTGAGTGGAATTATAAATATTGCACAAAATCTTATAAATTCAAATTTAATTAATTTTCATTGGGAAAATCGTTCTACAATTAATTAAATGATTATGTAAATCTTCTAATGTAGTTTCAAAAAGTCATGGAAAATGCTTTAGAAGATAAAAATTTCAAGAATTCATAATTTGGAATATTTAATACATGAATAAATTCTAGATTTTCAAGCGTAATTCAATGCTGAAAATTGAGAAATTGGTTAATATCAAATATGTATTCATAATTTGATACATAAAGGATAAAAATATTTTTCTACTCCTTTTGTTAATTCAAAACAGAGCTACAAACTAGGGATGTACTGGATACTGAGTTTGCCAGATATCCGGTACTAAATATACAGGGTGTCCCAAAAGGTCGTTTACAAACTTAACAAGCTGGTCTGTCATATCATGATGAACAATATTAAATAGGAAACTAAGGGTCCCAAACGTCTTCCAAAGGAGATATGTGCCATTAAAGTTTAGGGTCGAAAAATTCAAATGATTATAAAAAACAGAAAAATTGGTCGATTCGTTTGCGGTTTTCACTAAAACTATTCTTTATGTCAGTATTTTCTTGAAAATAAATTATAAAGATAAATTTTAAAAAAATGTCGATAGAGGGCGCTTTAGACTTTGGAGTAACGATAAACTAGTTTTTACCATTATTTTTTGCATATCATTAAATTTTTTTGAAGCTTAGACATAAACTTAAATTTTGAGCTCAAAATCTAAATCGTTGGAAGTGGTTAAGTAGAGCAAACTGAATTGCGGGGGGAGGTTCAAATTTCAAATGATTATAAAAAACGGAAAAATTGGTCAATTGATTTGCGATTTTCACTAAAATTATTCTTTATGTCAGTATTATCTTGAAAATAATTTATAAAGATAAAATTCAAAAAATGCCGATAGAGGGCGCTTTCGATTATGGAGTAAAGTACAACTATTTTTTTCCATTATTTTTTGCATTTCATAAATTTTTTTAGAAGCTTAGACATAAACTTAAATTTTGAGATGAAAATCTGAATCGTTGGGAGTGGTAAAGTAGTTCAAACTGAACTGTGTTCAATGGGGGTGGGGAGGTTCAAATTTCAAATGATTATAAAAAACGGAAAAATTGGTCGGTTTTCGATAAAATTATTCTTTATGTCGATACTTCCTTGAAAATAAATTTTAAAGATAAATTTTAAAATATCCATTAGAGGGCGCCTTAAACTTTAGAATAACCAACAATTATTTTTAGCCGTTTTCTTTTTCTTTTTTTTTATCTAATTAAATGCTTGCAAAAGTTTAGACTTAAATTTTGTGCTCAAAATCCAAATCGATAGGAGGAGTTAAGAAACGCAAACTGAACTGTGTTCAGGAGTTGAAATGTTACCTTCCCCACCCCTCGAATTCATTTCAATATATGGCCGCTTAATTACTCACAACGATGCAGATTTTGAGCACAAAGTTTAAGAACTTTTACAAGCATTTTATTAGATACAAAAAATAACGGTTAAAAATAGTTGTTGGTTACTATAAAGTTTAATGCGCCCTCTGACGGAATTTTTTGAAAGATATCTGTAAAACTTATTTTCAAGAAAATATTGATATAAAGAATAGTTTTAGCAAAAACCGACCAATTTTTCCGTTTTTTATAATCATTTGAAATTTGAACCTCCCCACCCCCATTGAACACAGTTCAGTTTGCGCTACTTAACCACTCCCAACGATTCAGATTTTTATCTCAAAATTTAAGTTTATGTCTAAGCTTCTAAAAAAATTTTATGAGATGCAAGAAATAACGGAAAAGAATAGTTGTACGTTACTCCAAAGTCTAAAGCGCCATCTATCGGCATTTTTTGAATTTTATCTTTATAAATTATTTTCAAGATAATACTGACATAAAGAATAATTTTAGTGAAAATCGCAAATCAATTGACCAATTTTTCCGTTTTTTATAATCATTTTAAAATCTGAACCTCCCCCCGCAATTCAGTTTGCGCTATTTAACCACTTCCAACGATTTAGATTTTGAGCTCAAAATTTAAGTTTATGTCTAAGCTTCTAAAAAAATTTAATGAGATGCAAAAAATAATGGTAAAAACTAGTTTGTCGTTACTCCAAAGTCTAAAGCACCCTCTATCGACATTTTTTGAAATTTATCTTTATAATTTATTTTCAGGAAAATTCTGACATAAAGAATAGTTTTAGTGAAAACCGCAAACGAATCGACCAATTTTTCTGTTTTTTATAATCATTTGAATTTTTGGACCCTAAACTTTAATGGCGCATATCTCCTTTGGAAGACGTTTGGGACCCTTAGTTTCCTATTTAATATTGTTCATCATGATATGACAGACCAGCATGTTAAGTTTGTAAACGACCTTTTGGGACACCCTGTATTATTAGTTATGGTGAATGTTCATTTATTTCTTTATACAATGCCATCTCATGTAATAAATTGCAAACATGTTTCACACACCATTATAACATTTTAAACATATTGCATTATATTTTACAGAAACTATATATTTTTGAATATCAGGGCTTGAAATTCAGGTTTTCCCAGAAGGAGAGGGTTTCCCTCATAACATTTGTAAATGCAGGGAAGTTAAACTATATGAGAGGGGAAAAATATTTTTTAAACCCTATTATTTTTTACATACCACTTAAATATTTACAATTTATACCTACAGGACAAAATTCCACTGAAATAATTTAAATCAACAACTCAAGATAATTATCCAAATGTTTATTTTAATTAAAACAAAGGAAAAGAATCAAGCCTGTATATATCATATCCATTTTTCAATTTTCACTCAATGTTATGGGCAATTAATAACTGACTTTCTACATGAATTTTTTAATTTAGATTTTATTCGATTTTGTTTGGTTTAGAATCTTTTATAGGTTACACTTTTGACAAACAAAACAGAACAACTTTTCTAACACATTAAATTATCGAAATACTTGGTTATGCTTTTTTCATCTTTTTTTTTTTTTTTTTTTTCTTAATTTTGTAAAATCTGATGTGCATTCGATTTTATTTTGTCTTCTAGAATAATGCATGTAGGTGATTGTATTGTCAATATCATTCGCTGATTATATATCACTTAGTGGAATTATTGTCAATATCCCTGACATTTTAGCTAATTGAATTATGTTCTACTATGCATTGGAATTTTAAACCCATATGATATTCTGAAAGGGACATAGTTGGTAGGTTAACTATGCATATAAACTATTGTTTCTAAAAGTGTTTCCTTGAAATTCATCAAATTTTTTCTTTCTTTTAATCATTTGGAAAACAGTTGTTGTTATCGCTCGAGAATGGACCTTGTGGTGTCCGCATTTTATTTTGCTTGATTCGTCCAGGAATATTAATGTTTAATCCATGACATACGTAATATATGACTCTTATTACATAAATCATATTTTGATCATCATAAAAGTGATGTTTTTACTGATTTTCAATAACTCAATGGGAAACATTTAAACATCTTGCTTTGGGCAATGGATGTCTGCATTTTATTTATTTATTTTACGAAATTCTTTAAATTTAGAAGAATTTTTATTTGAATAGGAAATTAAAATGTCCATGTTAATAAAGAAGAGAGTAGAAAAGTTACAAAATGGGCAGGTACAAATTATCAGATATGGGGAAAAAAGCATTTCAAACAGAAACATCATTTGAAAGATTGTCTTTTAAATCAAAAAAAGAGGCACCATTATTGAGCCCATTGATGACGAAATGTGCAATGATTTTGAAAAATGAAAAAAATCTAATGTTGAACCACTGATTGAAAAAAAGTTTTTTCATTGTTTTTTTTTTTTTTTTTTTTTTTTTTCAATGTGCAACACAGGATTTAATCACATTTTGTTTAGTGCTAATACTAGATTCATGTGATAGAGCTCAGACTCTAGTGACCATTACTGCCCTTTTAGTTATTTCTTGCTTCGGCACTGGAAAAAAATTCGCAAAATATATAAATTGGTCATAGAAAAAATATCGCTGATTTCGTCCATAACGGCAAAAATAAATTTTTTTAAATTGTCGACCGGTCTGAAAAAATTTGAACTTTGAGAGAACTTAGGCAGTGGGAAAATATAGCGAAATTGGTCAATCAATTACAGTAAAATTTGTTTATCTGTCACAAGGAAATATCATGAAATTCGTCAGCCAATAACAAAGACAAAACACAAATTTTTAAGCTGGACACATTCAAATAATTGTTAATTTCATCAGAATGTCACAAAAACTAAAAGGGAAATTTGCCAATCAGTCGCAGAATAAAATAGCTAAATTTGTCGATTAGTTGAGATAAATAAATTTGTGAAAATTGCCAATTGGTCTCCAGAAAAAAAAAATTGTAAGAGGAGCAAGCAGGAAAATTTTGTAAGAAAAATTACAAAATTTTTCAGTCAAACGCAGAAAAACAATCATGGATTTTGTATAATTGTCGTAAGAGCAAATTGAGATTTGTCAATCCATAGAGGAAAATATCAAGAAAATAGTCATTCGGTCCTGAGACTTGATTGTCACTTCACAAAGAAAAATATTTCGAAAAGTGATTTTTTTGGGAAACAAAAATGACACAAGATTCTTTAGTGCATGAATCCTGCCATCCCATCCTGAAATTCAAACCCTGTATGTGTATAATATTAATATTGAATAAAAAATGCAATTCTAACATTTAAATACTCTGTTTATTTGTCAATGAACTGCTGAAAATTGCTAATAATATGTATAATGAAATGCTGATAATTTTTAGAACAAATTTTACATGTTTATTAATATATCTATAATTGTAAAGCATTCTCACAAAGAAATACATAGCATCCTATTATAATGTAAACATAAAAGTCTTACTAATATACCAATGGTTGAAGAGTTATCTCCAAACATAGGTTTAATTGATGATATTTTTTTCATGTTTTAATTATTCAATACTGTTTTACCTTAAGCTACATTTAATTTTATTTTAAGTTAAATCACTTTGAAATTTATAAAAAAAAAAAAAAATACTCTTAATTTTAAATATTTATAATGAAGTCACGAAAATAACCAGTTGGATGCACCAATCCCAAAACTCTCTTCTATTTCATAGATCTCAATGTTTCAAAAAATATTTACAAATATTAATGCTACATCAATATTGTTAGTTCAGTATCATACCAACTTTGATTTTATCTAGAATTTTTGCTGCAGTCAATTAATTAGATTAAGAATGAGTTAATCTCAATCATGATATTTATTAAAATTAATATTTTTTTTGTTATTCCGCTATACATCAGCTGTTTGTGAATAGCCAGTTTTATCAAGATACGAAATTCCCATTGCTGCATGAACTGCCAATTCAAAAACATTTGAAAAACGAATTAAGGGGGGAAATAGCTTCCCCCCCCATTTCCCCTTTTTATACTTAATCATTGAATCCCCTAAACTAATCAAGGATATGCTTTATCACATAAAAAAACCAGTACTACTCTGTTATCCCGTTGACCAATTTCGCCAAATTATACAAATCGCTAAACTAATAGCCAAATTATGCATATTGACGTAGTTTTTATTTTAAATAACAAAAAAACAAATAATTAGTAGAATAATAATAAAAATATAAATAAAAATCACTTAATGACATTTTAAACACGTGAATCGTATTTAATGTCATTGAATGTGACATTCACGATAATCCATTATTGGTATTTAATCTTATAGTTTTGCGATAATTTTTTGGTCGATGAGATAACCTAGTAGTACCAAAAAACCTATATCCAAAATTCATAGCAAATTGAATAATCCTTCATAAAAAACACATTTATATAATTTAAGGAGTTATCTCCCTTCTTTATACTTAATCATTAAACTTCCAAAACTACTCAGAGATTCCCCTTATCAAAAAGAATGTACATCCAAAGTTTAAAGCAAACAGGATAATTCTGCATAAAAACTCATTTATCAAATTTAAGGGGATTTGAGATAATCGCTCGTAACCCTTTTATGCTTAACAAAAGAACCCCACAGCTAATTAGGGAAGCATCTTATCACTATGAACCTGTATCAAAATATTAAAACAAATCGGTTAATTCTGCAAGAAAAATCATTTACCTAAATTAAGAGGGGTAGTCCCAACGATCCCCCGTTTATACTTATCAGATAAACTCCCAAAACAAATCAGGGAAATGCCTTATCAGAATGAACCTATATCCAAATTTTGTAGCAAATCTGTAAATTCTGTGTGAAAAATCCATTAAACTAAAGGGGGGGAGAGAGTTAAATCTCATCTCCCCCCTCTTAGACTTATCCAATGAACTCGCAAAACTAATCATGGAGGTGTCCTCATCAGAATGATCCTATGTCTAAAACTTGAATGAAATCTGATAATTTTGCATGAAAAATCCATTTATGTAAATTTAAGGCGGGGGATTCACCCCCCGTTCCTCCTCTTTATACATATCCAATGAACTCCCAAAACTAATCATGGTGGTGTCCTCATCAGAATGATCCTATGTCTAAAATTTGAATGAAATCTGATAAATCTGTATGAAAAACCCATTTATCGAAATTAAGGCTGAGGGATTAGCCCCCTTGCCGCTCTTTATACTTATCCAATGAACTCCCAAAACTAATTATGACGGTTCGCTCATCAGAATGATCCTATATCTAAAATTTGAATGAAATCTGATAAATCTGCATGAAAAACCCAATTATTGAAGTTAAGGGTGGGGAGTTAGCCCCCCATTTCACCTCTTTACACTCATTGAATAAGCACCTAATACTAATCACAGAGGCGCCTCATCAGAATGATCCTATGTCTAAATTTTGAGCAAAAACTGATAATTCTAGATGAAAAACACTTTGATATAAATTAAGGGGAGGAGTATTAGCCCCCGTTCCCCCACTTATACTTATCGATTGAACTTTCAAAATTAATCAGGGAAGTGCCTTATCAGAATATACCTATACCCATAATAATTTCAAGTAAATTGCATATTTTTATCAGGAGTTATGGTGTTACGCATGTACATACATACATACAGAATGGACACATAAGCCCTCAGGCTTCGATAGCCTGTGAGTTAAAAATCATTATTACAGTACCATCTTGTGGCAAAATATTTTCAAATTGAAAGACCTGACAGCCATTACCAGAAACATATCCAAAAAATTTGGTTCAATTCTATGCATAACTTCATATAGTATTTGATGTAGAATAATGTAAATGGCACAAAAATTGTGATTACAGCACCGCCTTACAGCGAAATGTTTCCATATTGAAGATGGACCTGCTGGCTATAGCCAAAAACATGCATAAATATTTGGTTCATTGTATGTATAACTTCATACACTTTTTGATGATATGATGGTGACACTGGGACAGACAGGTTTTGAATAAACATGTTTTTGGGGGTATTGGATCCCTAAAACATATAAATTCATCGAAAAAAATTGATTACATTACTTTCTTTTATCAAGGATAGAAGAAAGTAAAAAATTTTTGTTTAATTGTTTAACTTAAAAACCAATTAACCCATTATTTAAATTAACTGAAAGATAGAAAATTAATAAAATCATAGTTTATTAAACAATTTCAAATTTTATAAAGACTAAAGACAGAAAACCAATATTTAGAAATGCATGTAAAGGTAGCAAACAGCCCTTTCAAATCTACTATCATTCGCTCCTGTAATTGGTATATAAGCCTGCGCTTCTCTGTCACTTTGCTCAGCTTAGCTTTTTTTACATGCTGAGCCTGGTATGGATGAAGAATCTTGATAATAGATTCAGAACGGCTGTTTGCTACCTTTTCATGCATTATTTGAGCATTTCTAAATGTTGGTTTTCTATCTTTATACATTTTTACAAAAAGGCTTTATTTTCTATTTTGACTTCATTTTTTGTTTTACAATCAGAAAGTAAAGATACAATTTTCTAAAAGATACAAACATAAATTCTTGAATTTATTACAGAGTTTAAATATAAACAGTAAGGAAAGCTGGCAATTTTTTAAGCTTTTGTGAATTACCTTTAACTCATTGATAGGGAACTTATTATTTCATCTTTTGCATTATAAACAAAAGTTTTTCGGCATTGTTTGGAATCAAATGATTACTGTTATTCATCTATATTTGTTTCACTGCATTCTGCCGGATATCCGATAGAGAAGTCTG
Source organism: Maratus speculifer (assembly GCA_964019185.1). Taxonomy (NCBI): domain Eukaryota; kingdom Metazoa; phylum Arthropoda; class Arachnida; order Araneae; family Salticidae; genus Maratus; species Maratus speculifer. Next base: position 162,181,091 of record OZ025299.1, read on the forward strand.
ATATCCAGTGATTGTGATCCAGATATCCAATGATATTTCGGATCTTGAAAAATCAGCCGGATATTGGATATTGGCCGGATATCCGGTACATCCCTACTACAAACTATTCTATTTTCTAATAACTCTGGATATAAAAGGATGCCAATACAAAGCAATTTCCACTGTTATCTCAAAATGAGCAAAACTGCAGCTACACCCCATGCTCTAAACTATAAATTTAAAGAAAAACAAAAATTATAAAAAATATTTATATGAAGTTCATGATTATATTTTTCATTTCTTCAACAACTATAAGTAACTTATTGCAAAAATTGCATTATATAACAGTTGTCATGTGTTATTAAAGATATATTTTGCTAAATTAATATATATAAGCAAGTTTTTCTGTCAGAAAAAATCTTAATTTTCTATTTAAAATCTTATCAAAATTTTATGGATTTAATTTTTTTTTATAAAATTATTCTAAAATTATAATTGTTAAAATGCAATCTCAATTATGTGCTTTGCAATTAAAAACTTGAATTTTTAAGAAAATGTAATGGTTGATTTCAGTGAAAGCCTATTGACAAATTTTAGAAATTCTGATGGCATTCCTAATTTAATAATTTGTCATTTGTCAACAATTATGTTTGTCAAACTAACAATTCAGTATAGCATTTCAGAAACAAATATTTTAACTTTTTAAACTTGAAGCTGTTTTTAATGTTTAATTATATTGTAACTTGTACTTTTATGTTTTCTGTTTTAAAAATTGAAATTTATTTGATGAAATCTTCTGTAATGTTTTTGGTAGCTTGACATCTTCTAAATAGAGAATTTAATTACATATTAATTCGCTGTTATAATAGTTGTAATTTTGTCATCTTTTTTAGCACATTAATGGCTGGAATTCTCCCATTTGGTGCTATGTTTATAGAACTTTTTTTCATTTTCACGGTAGGTTAAATTTAAAAAAATATATATATTCATATTTTTGTATAATATAATAAATAATAATATTCAATTTTTATTTTTTAGGCAATATGGGAAAACCAGTTTTACTACTTATTTGGGTTTTTATTTCTAGTCTTCATTATACTTGTTATTTCCTGCTCACAAATATCAATTGTTATGGTGTACTTCCAGCTGTGTGGTGAGGTATGCTATATTTCAAATTATTTTAATTACCTATCAAAGATAATTTTAACAATATGTTGAAAATTGTTCTAACATAATTATATACATTAGATGAACAAAAGTCACTGGAATTTTTAAATTTTAATGCTTTGTCAAATATCTTCTGAAATACTTCAAATTCAATATATTTTCTGTAATGTGTTGGGAATATAAAAAACATACGTAATCTCATATAGTTCAGGAAAGTTTGATTGCTATGACAGTTAGGGGACCAGCCACAAATTCAATAAAAAAATAATCTTGATCTCCTTGTAAAATAAAATGCATGAATTAATCTGTAACTGTAGAACATGACTATATGGATATTATGTGATACAGTAGACTCCCTCAAATCCGCATAGCTTGGGACTAGAGGTTGTGCAGATTTTAGAATTTTGCAGATTTCTGGTTATTGCTTTGTTTACATTTTTTAAATAGTAATTTGAGTGCAATTAATAATGCATTTGGAACTGTAATGGATGTTTACAATATAATAAAATATTAAAATAAGTAATAAACTAAAATAATAAAAATTTAGATAATTTTTAAAATGATTAAAGTACTAATAGCAAAGGTCAAGCTAATAATCAATAATGTATGATTAAATATTCATTATAAAGATTATATGTATTTTTCCAAAATTATTCAATGAAACTTGCCTCATAAAAGTACATTCCAAATTCACATCAAAATCATAAAATAAAGTTTTATTTCAGGTTTAGCCAGGCTTAATAACCAAAAATTCTTGATTAATGCATAAATATATTTGGTAAGAAGATGTTATTACCAATAATATTAGCAATATCTTAAATTTTCCCCCCAAAAAAACTATTCTTAATTCATGAAAAAAAAAAAACATGAATGAAGTATTATTAAGAATAGTACAAATTAAAAATATATAAAATTTATACAAAACTAAAAAAATTAAATTTTGTAGCAATATCCTAATTGAAAGTTTCATTGTTTACATCCATAAAATATGTGCGGATTTTAGAGAGTTGCGGATTTCTGGTTTGCGGATTTGAGGGAGTCTAGTGTATTTGTGTGTATTTATATGAAGATAGCATGTATATTTATGTAGATATAAAGGTTTCTTTAAAAATTTAAGAAATTTCTGCATGTTTTTTGCTTGTAGCATGCAAAGTTTCCAACCAAATTTAACTGCACTCTAGGAAATTTAACAAATTATAGTAAAAACAACGTGATAATGTAAATATATTAACTATTTAATGAAATATAAGCATTTAAATAAAATCATTTTTAACTAGTCATGTACTAAAAATAACTTTTTTTTTTCTTAATTCAGTAGTTAATTGAATAAAGAAGCTAGTCAAGTATTGTAAAAATGCAAAAGATATTGATGATGTAGTAAGCTGAGTTTTAGTTGCCTTCAAAAAGTAGCCAGATGATAAAGGATTTTCACAAATTGTTATATTCTATAAACTGACTTCTAGCAAAGAAGTAAATACAGTAGACTCCCTCAAATCCGCAAACCAGAAATTCGCAACTCTCTAAAATCCGCACATATTTTATGGATGTGAACAATGAAACTTTCAGTTTGGATATTCGGGCAAATTTTCATTTTTTTAGTTTTGTATCAATTCCATATATTTTTTTATTTGTAATTTTCTTAATAATACTCTCTTCGTGTTTCTTTCATAAAGGAAGAATAAATTTTTTTGGAAAAAATTCAAGATATTTCAGATATCACTGGTAATCACAATCTTTTTATCAAATATATTTATGCATTAATCAAGATTTTTTGGTTATTAAGCCTGGCTAAACTTGAAAATAAAAATCCTTATTTTATGATTTTGATATGAATTAGTAATGTACTCTTATGAAGCTAGTTTTGTTGAATAATTTTGGAAAAATACATTTAATCTTTATAATGTATATTTAATCATACACTATTGATTTTTAACTTGACCTTTGCTATTAGTACTTTAATCATTTTAAAAATTATCCAATTTTTTATTTTTTAGTTTATTACTTATTTTAATATTTTATTATATTGTAAGCATTCATTATAGTTCCAATTGCACTATTAATTGCACTCAAATTACTGTTTAAAAATGTAAACAAAGCAATGACCAGAAATCCACAAAATTCTAAAATCCGCACAACCTCTGGTCCCAAGCTGTGCAGATTTGAGAGAGTCTACTGTATTTAACAAATGTCAATATGTAGTTCCAATAGTAGTCTATATGGAACAAATGTTTTGATTTTTATTTTTTGAAAAAGGTTCATTGTGATTGTTTTCCCAAGAACTAAAGCATGAAAAAAAAATTAAAAAAAATAACAATTTGTGGAATATCCCTTACCATCCAGCTATTTTTTAGAAAACAATTGAAATTCAGCTCACTATATTGCTGATATCTTTCTGATTTTTTACAATATCTGATTAGATTTTTTATAGGATTTGGCCTATATAGTTGATTGTTAAACTCTGAAACAAACATTCATTTAAAATTGGGTTAAAGATATAAAATCATACAAATATGAGATTTATTTAAGTTTATCACAGGCCCAGATAATGCCAGGAAGGTCATTTAGTAAATAAATAAATATTTATACAGGCAAGAAATGACTTAAATAGTATGTCATATCTTATCCATAGTTATTTAACTATTGGAGTAATAACTTTCAAAGTAATTTGTTTACCAATTACAGCTTTCTAAAGTAAAAAATAATTTTTTTGTAATAAGCCATGTGATGAAGAAGTGATAAATGTATTGATTTCTGATCATTAATTCTGAAGTTATGTTTTAAAACACAAAAAGTTATACCCATTCACATATTTTCAATGTAACAGGGTGATTATAATTAAAATCTCACTTTAAGTATGCTGTAAAAAAAGAACCATGGTCAGAATGATTTCAAAATTGAACTGAATATACTGGAAAAAGCAGAAAACAGTGTCGCATAGAAAGAAAAAGCTTCAAAGTGTAACAATAGATGGCACTATAAGGGGCATAACAAAAGCAGATTTGTCTGCAAGTAATATTTTTAATTAAAATATGATGGCTTTGGCATAAGTTGCACAGTAAACCAATTATACTCTTCAATGTGCATGAGTGTTTTGGTTTTTTGATGAAAAAAAAATGACTTTGAAATCATTCAACAGTTGTGGTTAGTGGAAAGCCCATCCATCATGGTAAGGTCAGACTACATTGGATGAGAAAAATCAGTTTTTAATTGCCCTTGCATAAAAAGCACATAATGATTCATTTCTTAATTATTGCTAGACATGCAGCAGACAGGTTCCAGGTGCTGTCCACCATTATTCGCCACAGGTTGAAACCTCTAAACAGTATGTTCCCCCAGAGAATGGAGTGTTTAAGGGATTATATAGTAAATTTGTTGCATTATCCATGCCTTCAATTCAGCTAAATTTACAATTGGGCACATTTTTAAAGTAGATACACAATATACATTTTTAAGATATCCCCCACAGCCAGAAGTCACAAGACTTGAGATCTGGTGATCTTGGAGGCTAGGTTGTTAGATATTGATGACTGATAATTCAATAATTTCTAATATGCCTCTTGAACAGTTGCTTGACTGGCTTTGCAATGTACATAGGGTGCCAGTTTTATAAAAATGATTCTATCCAGACATGCACGCTGTTAAAGTATTGGAATAATCTGGTTGTGCAACAGGCTTTCATGCCATTTATCATTTATGGTACAAGTAATGGGACCCACTGAACCCATCTAAAAAAAATGGCCTTACCATACACTATGTTGTCAACCTGTACTTCTTACCTTTGTCTAATGCGTCAGTACTGGTTGAGTTGCAAATAGATTTTCTTTTGCCCATATCCTGTAATTTTTTGTGTTTACAAACCCTTGGAGATGCAAATGGGCTTCATCTGTCCACAAAATGTTCCATGGCGATTTGTTCACATCTATGTCAGTGAGAAATTCCAGAGCAAACACATCTGTCTTCATAAGAGGTCAGCAGGAAGCAACTCTTGAACATGTGTAATTTTATAAGGATAGCAAAGCAAGATATTGCATATAATTTTATGTACCATGCTCACAGGCCTGTCTAAAGATGGGAGAATTCTCTGTGCATTGCATGTTTGCACATCAATGCTCATCCTTTCCTCTAATGCCATGGCCACATCATCTACTGATGTTGAAGCAATTCACTTCCTCCCTCTTCCAGATTTCACTTCAAAACAACCCATCTTTGAATTTCTGAATTACTCTTCAAACCCTTGGCAGACATCAGAGTACAATTCTTTTTTCATACCTTTTAATGACTGGAATTTAATTCTTTAAAGCTGCAAGCCCACAGTCGGCATTTTTCTAAAAGAGCTTCACCAGCAAAGTGTGATCTTCATTAAGAGACTTATGATAATCTGCTCAAATGCAATATGAGGGGAGTGCCACATATCCAGCAGTTTTATACCACATGCAGTGTTTTGTGTTCATGAGTTTCATTTGCATAGTAGGATACTTACAGTACCATCTATTGACACACTTTGGAACTTTTTTTTCTCTTATGTTGTACTGTTCTCCCTTCTTTCAATATATTCACTTCAAATTTAAAGTCATTGTGACCAGTGATTTTTTTTTTTTTAAACAGTATTTTGAAAGCGGGACTTTAATTATAGTCACCTTGTATATAAAGTTTTTTGAATCATGAGCTGTATGATGACAAACTTAAAGATTTGTTTTTTAAGTGACCATGAAATAATGAAGTTTTATTATGAAGTACTTTTTGTCTGATAAAGTAATAAATATGCAGAGGTGCCAAGTATTACGATTTGTCCGTAATTATTACGGATATGCAACAAAAGTTACGGCGTTACGAGCATCGGATAGAAATTACGGATAAAAAAAATCGCGAATTTCATCAAAGGATCGCTTGAAAAAACGCAAATTTCAATATAAGATCTCGAGAAAAACAGAAAAGATTGCGTAAAAGTACGCGCATTTCGTCAAAATGTCGCGAAAAACGTGCAAATTTTGTCAAAAGATATCGAAAAAACGGACTCATTTCGTTATAAAATCGCTTAAAACGCTCAACTTTCGTCAAAAAATCACTTAAAACGGGCTAATTTCGTCAAACGATCGCGGAAAACGCGCTCATTTCATCATAAGTTCTCGAAAAACGCCCTCATTTCGTCAAAAATCGCTTAAAACGCGATTATTTCGTCCAAAGATCGCGGAAAACGCGTTCATTTCGTCAAAAGATCGCGAAAAACGCGCACATTTTGTCAACAGATCGTGGAAAACGCGCACATTTTGTCAAAAAATCGTGGAAAACGCGCACATTTTGTCAAAAGATCGTGGAAAACGCGCACATTTTGTCAAAAGATCGCGGAAAATGCGCTCATTTCGTCAAAAAATCGCTTAAAACGAGCAAATTTCGTCAAAAAATCGCTTAAAACGGGCTAATTTCTTCAAACGATCGCGGAAAACGCGCTCATTTTATCATAAGATCTCGAAAAGCCCTCATTTCGTCAAAAATCGCTTAAAACAGCCTTATGTCGCCAAAAAATCGCGTAAAACGCGCTCATTTCGTTAAAAAATCGCTTAAAACGCGATTATTTCGTCAAAAGATCGCGGAAAACGCGCTTATTTCGTGAAAGATCGCGAAAAACGCGCACATTTTGTCAAAAGATCGCGGAAAACGCGCTCATTTCGTCAAAAAATCGCTTAAAGCGCACACATTTCGTCAAAAAATCGCTTAAAGCGCACACATTTCGTCTAAAGATCGCGAAAAACGCGCAAATTTTGTCAAAAGATCGCGAAAAACGCGCACATTTCGTCCAAAAATCGCGAAAGATGTGAAAATTCCGTGCAAACTTTGCAAATTTCCCCCAAAAGATTGCAGAAAAAGAAAGAATTTTTGAAAATTTGCCCCCCCCCCCCCAACTCTTCTCTGAACTTTGGTTACTGATAACTTTTATTGAAACTTGGCACCTCTGAATATGTGACACACTTCTGATTGACAGTTTTCGAATGTCCATTTCAGATTTATTTATGACCTGTAATGATTATATTAAAATTGAAGTGGGTATCATTGAGCCAGTAAGCAGAAATGACCCAACTTATTAGAAGCAAGATCATCTTATTTTGTATCATTGAATCTAATAAACTAATTAGAAATAAATTTTGCAAAAGTTTTTGTTAAATACCAGGTGTGATGCTGATGCAGCAGATGAATCCCAGAGTTCTACTTCATATCTGTATATAGCACTCAGGGATTAAAAATTGTACTCACCAAGTGTTGGTTTCAGATGTCAAATTATCTTGAAAGAGGCAAAATGTCAATTCTGCTTGTGTTGTTTGCATCTGTTTCAGGGCTGGAGAGTTTCTGCCAAAGTGGTTCAAACTGGCATGGCAGAAACTAAAAAATATTAATAAGAACTTTAATGTGCAATGATTCATAATTCACACATGTATTTGATATGTAAACAATTAAGTTAAAAATTAAAACTAAAGGTAATGAATGTTACTAAAAACAGCAAAAAGTTTAAAAAGGATCATATAAATAAAATGTATTTCTATATAATACTAATTTTCTTACATTTGAAAAACAGAAGTTTTCATAATGGTAATCTGATGCTGTACAAGTTTAACTATTAATATTATAGTTTACAGTTGAATTTCTATTTAAAGGTAAATGTATATGCATAAAATATAACATGTTTAAACTATTTATAAAATTCATTGTAATTCCAAAATAAAATTTAAGTGTATATTTAAATATTTTTAATCCATAGTACTGCTGAATTGTGGGTACTATTTGATTATCCCTTTCGACAAATTACATAAATCCCCTAACTATTTGTTAATTATACAAATTGGTGTAACTTTTACTTTAAGTAATGAAAAACCAAATAAAATTAGTAACAAATTAATAAAAATACAAATAAAACGTCAAATTAAAAATCCCTTGATCACATACAAACATATATAACATGTTTAATGTCAAGTAAATGTGACATATATGATAAGCCATTATTGACATGTAATCTTATAGTTTGGTGATAGTTGTTTGGTTGACAGAATAATAAAGTAGTACAAGAAATATCCTTATAATTCCAAAAATGGTAAATCTTATTAACAGTTTACTCTGTCACATGAAGTGTCTCATTTCCAATTACAATACACATTTGAATAAAAATTTGAATGAAATACAGGGTCATGAAAAATTGAAGAATGTGGAAAATAGGATTAACAAATATCTCGGCAACTAATAATCTGATTGACTTCATTCTTTATGCAAAATTTGTTTTTTGTCTTTTACAGTTTTTTCTTAAAATAAAAAGATTTTTTTAAAAAATTATATCTTTCATGAGAATAAATATTTTTGAGAGTCTGAAAAGAAAATAGTTCTAGATAATTGAGGTTATTGATATTCAATAGGCTTCCCCCTATTATTACATACTCAGTACACACTGAATTTCAAGTCTCTATCTCAATTTGTTCGGGATATAGAAATTTTACAAACAGGCAGACAGCAGTTTTTTTTTTTTTTCTAAAAATATTTTTTTCAGAATCCCTAGTGTCTTAAACGTATAAATCCATCAAAAGAAAATTTTTTTTTTTGTTAAACGATTTCAAGATTTACCCTATACTATATATAGTAAGTAAAAAAGAAATTTGCAAATAAATTTGTAATATTTTAACAAATCACTTTTCAGAGTATTTTTAAATAAGTAATAAAATGCAATAACTTAAAGATTATCTAGTATATACAAATAGAAATTGCTTTTGTGAAAATATATAAGTAAATAAATGAAGAGCAAAAAATAACAGAGAAGAAAAAACTTAATGAAATATTTTGTACAGTTATTTTATAATGTTGAAAAAACAAAATTAATACTCTGATATATTATTATTACTTTTCCACCAATCATTCCATAGCATAGGACTAATTTTATTTGCTAATCTTTCTGAACCCAGACTTTTTAATTTTTTCTGAATTAAAAAAAAAATTCTTTTTTTTTTTTTCTGTCTGCAATATTTTATTTGTTATTGTGAATAAAATGTACTTAAATAACTTAATACTACTAAAAAAGTCTCAGATTGTGTCACAAAATGTGTTTATGCCAGTGTTGCTGCCTGTAAGTCTGTCCTGATCTATGAGGACTGTATAAGTACCTGGCCTTGACAAGAAAAAATACATTTTTATGTCATAAATGTGCTTTAGATTTCAGTATAATTTTTTTTTAGTTAAATTCATTTTTCCAACATTTTTCTATTTTTTCTATCCCCTCTGAAAAATGTGATTTCTCCAACTCTTCAAACTAGGCATTTGTTTTAGCAATTACTGCATCATTAGAGCCAATTTTTTTTCTATCAAGCTATTTTTTCACATTTGGAAATAAAAGGAAAATGCTCGTGTTTATATCTGGTGAATATGGTGTATGCAGAAGTTTGTATTCTAATTGAAAGAATTTTGCTCTACTGTCAACACAAGCGAGCACTCATGCAGTGTCTTGATATAAGATAATTTTTTTCCTTCACCAAATGCAGATATATTTCTTTCACAACACAGTTTAAATGGTCTAAAAAATTGACATAATAGTCAGTTTTTTTTCTTTTTTCAATATAATCAATGGGAATTATGCCTCATGCATCCAAAAACATTGTAATAATGACTTTCTTTGCGAGTAAAGTTGCCTTAGCTTTTTAGCTCACAGGCTATCAAAGCCTGGGAGCTTATGTGCCTGTCCATTCTGTATGTGTGTAACGCGATAACTCATGATAAAAATATCCAATTAACTTGAAATTTTGGATATATGTATATTCTGATAAGGCGCTTCCCTGATTGGTTTCTGGAGTTCATACGATATGAATAAGAGGGGGGAAAGGGGCTAATGCTCCTCCCAGGTTCTTTCTGATAAGGCAAATCTCTGACTAATTTTGGAAGTTTAATTGTTAACTATAAAAGAGGGGATAACTCCTATTAAATTATATAAATAGGTTTTTATTATGAATTTTGTGATTTGCTCTGAATTTTGGATATAGATTTTTTTATATGGTAAAGCATATCTGATTAGTTTAACCCTTTAACGATCAAAGCATTTTCATTGCTAAGATGTCGAAATAAATGAATGACACCGGTAATTAAGAACAAATATATTTCTAAATAAGAAAACGTGATTTTTCACATACATAATAAAAGGGATATTTTTAGATAAAAATACCGGTGTCAGTGTTGCATATCGGAATTAAATTTTGTGGTTTCGTGGCAAAACCAATGAACATTAAAGGGTTAAGGGGTTCAATGATTAAATATAAAACAGGGAAACAGGGGAGCCCCCCTTTAATTTGTTTTTTGAACAGAATTAACCCTTGAAAATATAAAGCTGTAATGTACAATTAGTATCCCTAGCCTGTGAGCTCAGTGCCATCAGTTTAACTGGGCAATATTCTTTTTATTTTGACATAAGTTGGTTATGAAAAACCCATTGTTTAGACTATTCTTTAGTTTCAGATTTACTGTGATGAATCATTGTTTCGTTAATAGTTATGAATCAATGCCAAAAATTATTTGGATTTCGTTTTAACTTCACCAAATATTCTTTTGAAATTGACACATGAGTGTTGTGTTTAATGGCAATAGTCAGCAATTGCAGCACCCATTTTGCAGTAAGTTTTTTTATATCCAAATGATTTGTTAAAATATTTTACTCCATTCACTTGAGATACTCAGTCTCAGCAATATCACACAATTTTACTTTCCAATCAATTATCACAATATTGTGAATTTTTTCAATCATTTCTGATGTTGTAATCTCAGTTGGATAATATGGACATCCCTCATTAAAATTGCTTGTATAGCCACATTTGAATTCAGCTGTCCAATATTTTATGGTTGATATCAAAAGTACAAACTCACCATAACATTTTTTGAATTCCGATTGATTCACATAATTTGTTTTCTTTTTTAAAAATCAGGTTTTTTTTTATCATTGCTTCATATTCATTTTTTTTTTTCTCATTGTTTAAGAGCTCACAATAGTCACAGAAAAATTACTCAAAAAGACCCGGATGACCATGTAAAGTCTATGGGAGCATTCTTTTCTAATATCTTGCTCAAATTTTAATATTTTTGCATGATTTTTTTGCACAAGATAGCTGAGGGCGATCCACAACCGGGTTAGTTTTTACTTTTTCAATTTTTGTTTCAGATTTTCTTTAAAAAATTACTTTAACTTTCGAAACCGGTTCAAACCAGTTCTGAAACTGAAACTAGCGTAATATAAAAAATATATAACCAAAATCGATAAAGTAAAAACTAGCCCGGTTGTGGATTGCCCTCAGCTATCTTGTGCAAAAAAATCATGTTAAAATATTAAAATTTGAGCGAGATATTAGAAAAGGACGCTCCCATAGACTTTACATAATCATCCGGGTCTTTTTGCGTACGGGCTCTTAAGAGCCCGCAATAGTCACAGAAAAAGTACGCAAAAAGACCCGGATGATTATATAAAGTCTATGGGAGCATTCTTTTCTAATATCTCGCTCAAATTTTAATATTTTTACGTGATTTTTTTTGCATAGGCTAGCTTAGGACGATCTACAACCGGGCTAGTTTTTACTTTTTCGATTTTCCTCATATTTTTTATATTTATTTATTCCGTATATTTTTTATATTATCATAGTTTCAATTTCAGAACCGGTTTAAACCGATTTTGAAAGTTAAATTTTTTTTTTTTTTATAAATCTGAAACCAAAACTGAAAAAGTAAAAACTAGCCCGGTTGTAGATTGTTCTAAGCTAGCCTATGCAAAAAAAAATCATGTAAAAATATTAAAATTTGAGCGAGATATTAGAAAAGAACGCTCCCATAGACTTTACATAATCATCTGGGTCTTTTTGCATACTTTTTCTGTGACTATTGTGGGCTCTTAAGTATCACCATAGTTTTTCTATTTAAGTGACTTCAACTCATAAACTAAACTACTTAGTGACTTGGTGAATTGCCAGATTTCATGTGAAAAGTAACCTTTGTAAAATAAATTTATTAAATTCTAGTAGTACCATCTCTGGCCAAGGCCAGATACTTATCGTACTCTGCCCTTGTATTTGCAAATTATCTAATTTTAAAATACTGTGCAGAATAATGTATTCAGAAATCAGCTAATTGATTCTAATTTAGTGAGTTATTAAAACCTGACATTATTGTAGTAGTCAGTCTTGCTCCCAACATAAAAAATCATATTTTTTAGATAATTTTTTTTCTTTTTCCAGAAAAGGTTGAATGTAGTTCTCCTAATATCTGGCCCTCAATATGATCAGGGCCGTCGCTGATAATTTTTACTTGGTGTGTGTGTGGGGGGGAGGGGGGGGGGCTTAAATTGGCAAGTTAAATTTCAGTATTTGTTAGCTCCTTGCAAAGCAAAAATAAACAGTTCACAGGTCTTGAATTTCAGGGTAGGATTTGCATCCAAAATCTTGAAACCCTGCCCAAAAGAATAATATGGGCGGGAAACTCCCGCCCAAAAAATTTCACCATTTTTCAAAAAAAATTTGTATTTTTGAACTACGATCAACTCACATGACCAATTTGTGAATTCTGTGATATTTTCGTGCGACTGATTGACACATTTTGTGAGTTTTTTGACGCGAAAGATCATTGAAATTGACAATTTTTTCTGAGACTGATTGTCAAATTTCGCAATTTTTTTTCCAGCGATGGTGATTTTTTTATAGATCAAGATTTCGATAGATCAAGTTTCGTTCTATTTTCTGCGGCGAACAAGAGGTGATTCTGTTCCAAATTCTCTAAAATGAATTAACGCATTCAATTCCAAAAATTATGAAAAATCAATTATCAGATCAGATCAGAAATTTATACATACAGATATTACGAATTTCGACAAATGTTTGCCGAATAAAACAATTTCGTCACTCGTTCCCAAGAAATGGCCAATTTTGTCAAAGGTTCGCAAAAAGGAAAAAAAAAATCAATTTTGTCGAAAGAGCAAGAAAAAACGCAAATTTGGTTGAAGAAGCGAAAAGGGGGAAAAAAAAAACCTCAAATTTCTTAAAATGAACATGAGAATAACACCAAATTCGTCAAAGGGTTGTTTCAAGGGTGATTCTGAGTTTTTTGAAAAAAATCTAAGATTCATAGCAATTTTCTGAAAGGTTTCAGCTGAGTGTGTGCATAGAGGGAAATCCAGTTTAGACACTGTGTTTTTCCCGCAGTCCTTATACGAAACTTGCGGATTTTTTGAGGAAATATGCAATTTTTTCACAATTTTGGGGGGAAATTTGTAAATTTTTCGCGGTTATTTGACAAATTTTTTTAATATTGTCATGTTTTTTGACGAAAATTGCAGTTTTTCGCGATTTTTTGTGAAATTACTGGGTTTTTTCCATGATTCTTAAGATTTTAGCGTTTTTTCTGCAACTTCTGAACGAAATTCGGCTTTTTTTTTTCACGATCTTTCGATTTCTTTTTTTGCGATTTTCTGACAAAACTTGCCTTTTCACGATTTCATCAATATATCGTAGAATAAACTAAGCATGAATTTAATCAAAGAGCCGCTAAAACATGCAAATTTCGTCAAATAACCGCAGAAAAAAAATTGCAAATTTTATCAAAGAATCGCAGGAAAATGTGAATTTTGTCAGAGGGTCAGGGAAAATGCAGCCGTCTCCGTAGAAAACAACAGCACACAAAAATGTATGTGTTTAATATTTAATGGATAATTTTTAATCGAAAATAATATTAAATTAATTATTGTAAAATTAGGTTTAACTCAAACCCTACTTGCAGGAATCTGCACTCAATCTGAAATAGAGCTGAACCAAAAACAGAGTTTAATAGACCCATAACAAAAATAGTTAGTATCTGGCACGAATTTACCACCTGTAAAAACTAGACAGCATAAAAGTTTGACTTTTTCTTTTTTTTTTTTAAACACAATTTTGCATAATTATTCTGAGATGTTGATTGATACAAATTGTTTCAGTGGTATTTTGTCATGTCTGCATTCTTATAATTCTTTAAATAGCACATAAAGTAATAGTGGGTTTTAAAGGGGTTTTTTTCTCCCTCCCAAACAGCTAAACTCCCCTCCTTTGAAAATTTGAATTTCAAGCCCTGAGTTCATATTTGTAAAAGTGTAATATTCCCAATTAGTTTTGTAATTTTTGCTAAGTATATCAGAAATAGAAAGTATATTATAGTTTTTATTATATTTTTAAACAAATTTGCCAACTAAGTTTGTAAATTTACCAAGTGTTACTACATTCACAAACTTTTTTGTGAGGGTATTCCTGTCTTCCCCATCCCCTTAGCAAGGGCTGTGGCTATGATGTTATGTATGTTTTTAATTATATATATATATATATATATATGTATATATATATATATATTTATTTATATATTAATTATTCTATTTACTAGGATTATCATTGGTGGTGGCGATCTCTCATTGTTTCTGGTGGATCTGCTGTTTATGTTTTTGCATACTCAGTGTTTTATTTTCTCACAAAGGTATGAATAAAATTTTAGAAGATTTCATCTGATGTTTTACATTATTTTTTAATCTCATTATTTATTTATTTATTTATTTATTTTTTAGCTGGAAATAACAGAATTTATTCCAACTCTTTTATATTTTGGATATACTGGACTGATGGTATTGACATTCTGGATACTAACTGGCACAATTGGATTTTATGCTGCATATTTCTTCATACGAAAAATCTATGCAGCTGTAAAAATTGACTGAAAGTTATTAAATAATTAATTGCAGTCTGTTTTACATCATTATTCATGGTTGATAACATGAAAAAATGATTGCTGAAAGACCTATTCATTATCTCAAGATATACTAAAATTTCTTTTTACTAAAAGTATGTCAGAAAATGAGAATGGTTTTCTGAAGAAGTTCGGTTAAAGTTATATATTTTTACTTAAAGAACTTGATTTAATTCTTATACATTTATCTTATTCTCATTAATATCCATTTATACTTAGTGAGGTTTAAACTGTTAATTTTTGCTTTTATTTTTCAATACATTACCATTATATTGATAAAAGCACATTAATTGCTTATAGTTATATGGTAATGATATAAGATCTTAAAAAATATATATTAAAACTATATACAGATATAAAAGTTGATAAATAATTATTTGCTGTTTGTTTCATATTGTTATTCCTGGTTCAATATTAACATGTGAAAAAATGATTCCTGAGTGAGATCTCCATTGTCTCAAGATGTACTTACTTATATATATGATATATTCTAAAACTGTAATAACTTAAAAAATATTTTAGAGCAGCTCAATTACATATTTTTAACTAAGAAACTTTGTTTGATTTTGATTTTTTATCAGTCACATTAATATTCATTTCAATAAATGTGTATTAAATTTAAAGTCTCATACTGTTTATTTGCACTTGTGAATACATTTCCACTATACTGGTAAAAGTACAATAATTATTTTTATATTTAAATTATGATGCTGTACTAAGTGATGTGTATTATAAATATTTGAATAACAATAACAAAATTAATATATTGGTGCTTTGATTTTGGAGTCATGTAACTTAAACCTTCAAAATTTCTAAATGGCATTATTTGCTTCGCTTAAAAGTAAAATTATTTCCTAAGGAATATTCTTTGAATATTGAATGTGTTTTATACATTCAAAACTACATGTATATTCTCTAAAACATAATTCACAAATTGTAAAGAAGTACATTGTACCCTCTTATGCACTGTGCTTTGATCATAAAGTTTGAATAACTGCAACCCACAAATATTCAAAATTATATTATTTGGTTCCCATAATATAAAAAATTCTTTATTGAAAAATACTGTTAAAATAAATAATGTGTTGTATACATTCAAAGCTATACATATTCTATTAAGAGGCTACTTCAGTCATCTGAAAAGACCTGTTGACTAATGCTAATCCTATGAAAGAAATTTTTAAATGTATCTCATTTGCATTTCAATATTTTTTAATAATTCTTTTTGCATTGAGTAGCTGAGATTGATCTGTAGAAAGGGACTTCTTTTTCTTTCAATTTTGAGTTGGGACACTTTCATTTTCGAAACTAGTTTTGAAAGTAAAAGCATGTGCTTGAAAAAAAAATCTGCAAACATAAACAAAAAAGCGCAGATGTAGAGAACAATCTCAGCTATCCAGTGTGGAAAAAAATATTGAAATTCAAACAAAAGATATCTTTCAAATTTTCTTCCATAGGATTTGCATTACTGAACAAATATATCCAGGTAATTAAAGTAGCCCCTTATGGATAATTAACAAACAGTAAAGAAGTATATCCTATGCATTATTTATCTGTAGCAAGTAAAATATGAACTTTCAAATTATTATTCTCTTTTGGGTACAGAATGTTTCAAAGCTTTGTACAAGATGATGATTGATGTTTCAACATAACTTCACAAGAAATTTCTGGATATATTTTTTAGATATAACCATAAAAACAATTGTATGTGCTAAGAAACTTTTAACAAGAGACAGTTTTATGGATTTTGGTAAGTTTACAGGTAGAAACTCTGATGATTTATAAATCTTGTGGTTGTCTTCCATAGAAAAGGGCTCTGGATTAAATAAAAGATGTTGTCAGTACTGGAAATGTTAAAGAGTATATATGTTTTAAATGATTGTCAGAAAGCCCCTGCTGAGCTGAGCTATCATTCTTCGATTCATACTTTGCCTTTATAAAAATTTATTGTTTTGTTTTTGTAAAGTCATCTTCATAGCACTTTTGTAAATATTTTGTATAATAGTTTAATGTTTTAAAAAGTCATCATTTTTCATGTTTAAAATAAAGATATTCTAGAATTCCATGATTTCTTTTAATGCTTTTAAATTTGCTCAAGTGTATTTTGTTATTTGTCTGTTTTTTCTTTCATAACAACCTTATCTTTATATAGATAGATAGATGACAGAAACAATATTTTCCACTTCTATTTGTTTTTAATGTTGATTTAAACTTCCTTGAATGTTAAAAATTCTATATTTTATTTTCTAATCACAGTTGCTAAAAACATATACAGTAGATTCTCTTAAATCTGCGACCCTAAAATCCACATATTATTTTCAATGAAAACAGTGAAACTTTGTTAAGTTGTATCAACAAAATTCTAATGGCACTGAAATCGGTGATGATCACAATTTTCTCTTTTACAAAATTTTGTATTATTCATGCTCTTTTGGGTTATTACACCTGATTAATTACCGTGTTTTTGGGCATAAGTGCCACAGCACATACGAATTTAAATGTTAAAAATATGCTTAGTACGATGCTTCTGCCGGTGCGGTGGATACGACAATTTCTCTTTTTTTTTCCTTGCAGCAATATTGAAAATATCGAAAAAGAACCAAAAATTGTGAAAAGTCAATCATCAGGACGAAAATTCTAAGCTTAATAACTATCGCGAATTTCGACAAATGATCACCTAATTTTTATCAATCATTCACAGAAAAAATAGCTAGCTTTATGAAAAATAGCAGAAAAAGCAAGAATTGTATCAAAGGATCGGGGAAAAAAGCACGATTTTTATCAAAGGTTTGCGGGAAAAACGCGAATTCTGTAAAAAGAAAAAAAATACATATTTTATAATAGGATCATGTAAAATACTAAAATTTTATTAATGGATCATGGCAAAAAAAAAAGAAAGAAATTTGTCAAAGGATTGTATGGAAATAAAGTATCTCGGCTGAAGATAGTGTAAAAAACGAAGTATTTCATCAAAGGATCATGAAATAATGCAAATTTTATCAAAGGACCGTGAAAGAAATGGAATTTTTCCCCACGGATCATGGAAAAACACATATTTCTTCAAAGAATCGCGAAAAAAAAAAAAAAAAACAAATTTTTCGATTTGCTTACAGGTTTTTTTTCTTTTATACTTTTAGAGCTGGTTTTGTAAATAAAAGTATTAAAAAAAAACCTTCAGAAATTAAAAAAAGTAGGAAGTGGCCTTTGTAAGGATCGATCTCCACCAGCTAATGCAAAAATAAATAAATATAGTAAAGTGCCAGCTAGATATTTTTAGAAATATTTTCCATTATAATAACATTAAGAAGCGAGTGTTCTCATATAAATAATTGCTAATGATTGTATTTTCAATTTGAAAATCGCCCGAATGACACATGTTTATTTAAATTCTACAGGATTCCAATCTTTCAAATCATGCCTTCCTTACAATGCAAACGAACATCAAAATAAGATTTTAATGAAAAATGAGGTATTATTGTGTTTGTTTTAAATAAATAATCTTTTCCTTCTGTTTTGCTTCAAGAAATATTTTTGGTTTCAACTGTTACTTTTTTTCATAGCAAAACATTGTCAATGAAATGCTTATCGGATTTTCACGATGTCAGAGTTGCTGCACTAAATAAACTAACATGTCATGATAAGGGGCTTTTTTATACCATGAATCAAACAGTGGGCTTTTTTACGGGTATCTATAATATTCTTAAAACTTAATATATTTTAATAAAAATTTGGTATTCATCCTAACTTATTATTATTGCCAGTTGCTGAAAATTTGACCAAAATCGGTTAATTAATAACAAAAAAAAATTTTTTTTTTCGTTTTTTTATAGTCAGAAAAGAAGAGTTAGTCTTTAGTTTCATTTTCAGTTCATTATTTCTCTTTGCTACACAAACATTTTTTTAAACATGTGATAGCTGAGGACAATCTACAGTTTCAGATTAAAAAAATATATATATATACTTTCAGAACCAGTTTGAACTGGTTCTGAAACTGAAACTATCCTAATATAAAGAAAATATTACCAAAATGGAAAAAGTTAAAACTAGCCCAATTGTGGATCATCCTCAGCTATCTTATGCAAAAAAAAAAAAAAAAAAAAAAAATTAAAATTTGAAGAGATATTTGAAAAAAATACCCCCACAGACTTAACATTATCATCCGGGTCTTTTTCAGTGACTAGTGTGGCGTCTTAAATGTTAAAAATCCAAATCCTCTAGATTTACCTGTTTCATTCTTTTTCATAACAGTTTCACAAAAGCAGCTGAAGTTAGTGCACAGAGATTCTTTTATAGTAGATGAACTTAATCCTCTGACAAAATATTTACCAACATTTCTGGATCTGGAAATACTGAACTCTCATTACATTTCATACCTGTTCTCCATATTGTGTGCTCTTAATAGCTACAAGTTTTCCAATTTGACATATTCTTGGCTCCATTCTCTTCATATTGAATTGCTTCGCATTTTCCTCTTATATCTTTAAAATATTTCTTTTCACTTCTCTTAAACTTTTTCTCATCTCTATAACATGCTTTTTACATTTTTTTTCCCAATAACTCTCTAATATTTTGCATCTCTTCATCTATAAAGTTTGCCATTTCCTTGAAGAAATTGTTTGAGTCATTATTTTCAGCAAACTTAATTATTTCTTTATTTTCTTTTTGGTATGCTCGTAATTTGCATTTTTCTTTTAGCTCAATTCTGAATCGTTGGGAGGGATTAAGAAATGCAAACTCAGAAGTTGAAATGTTACCCTCCCCGCCCCATGAACACTCAATTTTTGCTACTTAATTACTCACAGCGATTCAGATTTTGAGCTCAAAATTTAAGTCTAAGCTTTTACGAGCATTTAATAAGATACAAAAAATAACAGTTAAAAATAGTTGTTGATTACTCTAAAGTTTAAGGTGCCCTCTGATGGAATTTTTCGAAATTTATCTTTAAAATTAATTTTTAAGGAAATACTGACATAAAGAATAGTTTTAGTGAAAATTATTTGAAATTTGAACCTCCCCATCCCCACTGAACACAGTTCAGTTTGCGCTGTTTAACCACTCCCAATGATTCAGATTTTCATCTCAAAATTTAAGTTTATGTCTAAGCTTCTAAAAAAATTTAATGAGATGCAAAAAATAACTGTAAAAAATAGTTGTACGTTACTCCAAAGTCTAAAGCGCCCTCTATCGGCATTTTTTGAAATTTATCATTATAATTTATTTTCAAGACACTACCAACATAAAGAGTAGTTTTAGTGAAAACTGCAAATGAATCGACCAATTTTTCTTTTTTTTTTATAATCATTTGAAATTTTAAGACCCTAAACTTTAATGGCTTCTATCTTCTTCAGAAGACATTTGGTATCCTTAGTTTCCTATTTAATATTGTTTGTCTTGATATGTACTATCACCCCTTAAAGTTTTGCTCAAGAGTTTAGATACACCCTGTATATTCCAGATAACGGGTTGGGAATAACCAACATCTATTTGATCAGATTTGTAGGATATATGTGGCTATAACAATGTTTTAATCTCAAATTAATTATTAGACTGTCGGAAGGAATCAGGTCCAAACAAGATTAAATATTAAAAGAAGCAGTTATAGAAATGCCTTGGAAACAAAAACGCTTCTGTTTTGTATGCATAAAAATCAAAATGCCAAATGTTAACTAAATATATTAATGTAATTATAATGTAAATATTAATGTAAAATAACTAAACATGCTTCCATTTCAAATATTATTTGTTGGAATCAATTGTGCATGTTGTAATGTTTAAAGTAATATACATATCAAACTGACACTGTATGGCTCATTTATCTGAGATAAGTCAATTGGAAATATTCAGGATAACTAGTTTCTCGGTAAATGCTTCCATACTATATATTATGAATTAAACTTTAAATTTCAGCGTAGCTCATTTTCCAGTTATATATGTATGACATTTTTTTCTCCGAGATGAATTGATGATAAATAATTGGAACTCTGGATCTTGCTGTTGGTTTAAACATCTTTATTAAAAATTCCATCTTGCAGGCATCTTTTTATGTCTGATCAGAGGTCCTGAAAGCAGGGGTCACAGACCTGCACTGATTGTTCCAACATGCGCAAAACAAAAATATCTACTTCAATCTGCTACAAATGAAGTTTTTTTTACTGTTTCTGCGCCAAAACGACTATTTTGTTTTTCTTTTACGCCCAAATTTAATTTCTTAGCGCCGTTTTATTTCCTCCAAAGAATTTTCTTTTTCATCTTTTAACATTTAGGACTGATTTTATTTCGAATTTTCCGAAAATTAAAAAGGATCGGTCATATATCGGACAAAAAATATATTGTGAATTTTGACAAATTGTCGCCGAAAAAAATTTATTTTCATCAAAGGATCGCAGGAAAAACGAGAATTTAGTCAGAGGATTGAGAAAAAACACAAAATTTTCATCCAGAGATCACGAAACAAAAACGCAAATTTTGATCAAAGATTAGCGAAAAACCGGCAAATTTCGTCAAAAGATTGTAAAAAACTGCAAGTTTCGTCGTAACAACTCGGAAAAAAACACAGATTTCCCCTAAAGATCGAAGAAAATGGCAAATTTCTGCACAAGATCCCGAAAAAACCCTTCAAATTTCGTCGAAAGATCCTGAAAAAAGCTGTAGATTTCGTCAAAAAATAGCGAAAAAAGGATAGGTTTCGGTAGAATATCGCGACAAAACATCAAAGGATCGCGAAAAAACTGCAGATTTTGTCAAATGATCGCAAAAAAAGCAATTTATTCAAAAGATCGCGAAAAATCGGTAAATTTCGTCAGACGGACGTGAAAAAAAAGTTATTGTTGGGAGTAGAATTTTCTGTTATGAAACTGATCTTACTGCTATAAAATTCATTTTTTGCTACTCCAAAAACCGATTTTATTGCTACAAAAGGTTTCTTCTAATTTCTCCAAAAACTATTTTCCTGCTTTAAAATCCATTTTTGACTGCTCCCAATCTTTCTGATCAATGTGACCTCTGTACAAGCCCTTTATGTTACTTTTAGAGACTTACACGATTGTAGATCAGTAGAACACCTCAAACTCAAATGCTTCCAAAACATCTATTTAAATCACCTGAGGGCATACTTATATTCTGATTTTTCACAGTGGAAGGCAAAATAGGAGATCTTTAATTGGATCACTATCCAGGGCCGTAGCTAGAAGTGAACAATAGGGCGTAGGGGGGGGGGGGGCAAGAGAATTTAGGACGGGCAGAATGCTAAATTAGTGCATGTTCACATAGTAGGTACTATATTTATTATTAAACTGTTGTAATAACTTCATTTTGTGCTAAGAAAAGTATATGACGATGAAAAATTCGAGTGTATAACTAGTTTAAAATTAAACATCATGTTATCTTCATATCTGCAAATAGTGTTGAATTATTGAAACGCTTATTTTAGTTACAATTTAGTAATTTTGCATAACTCTGAAAGGGTTTCAAAACTAAATTAGATTAACTATACAGAATTTCCTTTGAATTTTCGGAACCGAAATCATTGAGTGACCTTGGAATCTTTTCCAGGGGGGGGGGGGCTCAAAATATTTTAGGGGGCTGAGCCACCCATAGACCCCCTTAGCTACGGCCCTGTCAGTATCTTATATAAGGTATTGTTTTGTGGAGACGACAGATTTGAATCAAGTCTGACTGCATCAGCAACAGTCTATCCTAAATTTGATGTTGATTGATATTTATGATTTAAATGCAATAATAAATGTCAACTAGAGAAAATTAATCATGATTTATGTCATAAATGTAATCTTTAGTTGATCTTCTAAACGTATTTATTTAATTTGATTTTACGTTCTGGATGTCTATAATGTGGAATCTTGAGGAAAGTTTATTAGAATTTATAGCTTAAACCCCTGATCATAGTGGTTTTCATTTCATGTGCATTTTGCCCGTGAATATCTCGGGCACGATGATTAAGGGGATAACTTGGAATTTATCAGTTGAATCTAAATATTGTCACATTCGGAAAAGTTAATTGGAATTTATGGCTGGGAGCAATGGCGGATCTAGGGGGGGGGCGATCGCCCCCCCCCCTTGAGCCCAATAAAGGGTCTGCAAAATGACATTAGATGCACGCACGGAAAAGTGGTTGGATCTAAATTCGAGATGGGCGCGACCCAGGTTGGGTCGCGCCAACTTAATTATGTCGGGACTCTGTCAAGTCTTTACACTTTTAGAACCGGGGCGGATCGGGTCTTATTTTTTTCTGGAGGCGATGTAGGGGGCGATCCCCCCCCCTTGGGACCATAAAGGTTTTCAAATCAACATGAGAGATCTTCATGGAATAGGATTTAGGCTGAATCTCAAGGTCGGCGCGGCGCGGGTCGGGCCGCACCTATTTATGAATCTTTATACTGGCTTCTTAATACTTCTTTATACAGGCAATGGTGGATCTAAGGTTGGGGGGGGGGGAGATGGCGAAAGGGTGACTGTCCACCCGAGGGTCGGGCTGGGTCAGGTCTTCTAACTTTTAGAGCCGGGCCGTGTCCTGATCCTTTTTTTTTTTTGCTGCTTTAGGTCGAGCCTGACTTGTTTTTCTTCCATGTCGAGTCCGGCCTGGAGTCATTCTTCCTAAATATCTGTATTAGAGATGAGACAGTGCTCGGTCTCGGACTCATTTTTTCTGAAATCTATAAATTTTCTTTATCAATGAATGGAAAATATTTAAAGAACTTTTTTTCCCCCTTAAACATTACTTATTCCTTTTCAAATCACAATATTGAATATTTTGATTAGAATGAAAGGGAAGCAGAAATTGTGTTTTTTTCTATTAGTCATTTCTACAAACCCATTTTAGCCATTTTCGTCGGCGTTCTGGCGCCAACGAAAAGGCGGGAATAATGAATTTGTCTTTAGTTTTGATTTTTGTTTGTAGCAGAGGTTATTTTGCAATAGGGTTGTTTATTATTATTATTATTTAGATGTTTAATAGGAAGAGGATTTTTTTCCAGTTTTCGTTTGCGGTTGGCGCATATATTAGATTTCTATTGTACACAGCGTACACAGGTCGTAATCGCTTTTCATATGGAAATAATTTTAGTGATTGTTGCTTTTTTTGTGAATTCTGCTGATGCTGAAGTTGTACTCCAGAATTTACGAAGTCATTTTTGTTCGTAAGTAAATTTAATTTCCATATTATTTCGATAGAAAGCAATTGAGCAGTGTTTCCTCTATTCCTGTAGAAGCATCGGAATTTAAAATTTTTAATTAATATTATTGTCTGTTATGATAGGTCACGCCAATCCCAAAAGATTGTTATGAGGAATGTACACTTAAAATGTTATACTTAAAAATGTACACTTTTTATAGAAAATTGATTAATGTTGTTCGATTCGACAGTAATTTCTAAAAGTTCCATGCATTTGTTCATAAAACACACTTCATTAGCATGTCCATAATATTTTCTTTTTAAAGGAGACAAAATATGAGAATTTTTTTTTTGTATAAAGTACTTTTTTATTTTATACCAAACTTTTCTTTTGATAGTATTAAATTTAAATTTTCGTTTAAGAGTAACATTTCTATGTAAAATGTAGTTTAAAAACCATAATTTTTTTAGAACATAAAAAAATGCATTTTTTTTCTTCTATTGTATATTTTCGTTATTGGGCTCGGACTCTGATGAAGCAAAATGTTTTGGGTTCGGGCGGGCTCGGATTTAAAATCGTCGAGCTCGAGTGGGACATAATTCTGGAAAAAGAGCCCGAACTCATGTTTTGTCTGTACTGATCAAAATTTCCAGGTCGGGAGTCTGTCCTGAGTAAAAGCTAAACGTTTGTTCCGTGTCTGACCCAGCCTGTATGATAAGCATTATTGGCCCAACCGCTATTCGTGCAATCTCTGTTGAATTCAGACACTTTTCTCCGGGAGGGACTTCTGTGATTCTGGGTGGGAGGTTGGATACAATAGAGTCCCGGGGAGAAATTACACTTTTTACCATTGAAAACACGAAATTTTCTGGGGGATATTTGATAGCTTCGGGGGGGGGGGGGGACACTGCGTGCAATTCTTCATTCCGAGGGCTGGTATCTTACTTATTTGTTATTCATAAAAAATAGATTTATGTTGTACATTTGTTTAACGAAATTTTAAGAAATACATTTTTAAAAAATTACTTTAGTTCGTATTGTACAGCTTTACTACTATGATTTATATTATAAGTAGAAGTTAACCCCGCAGCAAAAAAAAATGTCTTCCGGACCCAAACACAACCCTCAGAAAAAAGTATAAGTTAACCCGATCAGATTAAAAAAACAGAAGTCAATCCGACCAGCAGCAAAATACAGTAGTCAACCGGTCTCAAATCCAACAATTAGCTAAAAAGTAGAAGTTAACCTGACCCACTGCAAAAAGTAGAAGTTAAATGGACATAAATGCAAACCACTGAAAAAGTATTAGTTACAGCGCGGTGCAAAAGGAAGGGGGCGGTCGCCTCGGGTCCGGAAATTTAAAGGACATCAAATTTATACTACCAACGTCATTTTTGGCCTGTCATAAGAAAAGTCGTTTTTTTTGGTTGGGGGGGGGGGGGGTTTAACTGAAACGTTGCCCATGCGCTTGCGCAGTTTTCTGTTCGCACGTCCGTGATTAGTCAACACGATCAGCAGCTAAAAATAGAAATCAACTGTACCCAAACCCGACCCGCTTGAAAAATAGAAGTCAACCGGACCCAAACCCGACCCGCAGAAAATATAGAAATTAACCGGACCCAAACCCGACCCGCAGTGAAAATATTAGTCCCGACTTATGAATAAAATTCGAGTCTCCCAATTTTTAAAATCGCCCCCCCCCCCCCTTGAGGACTCTCCAGATCCGCCCTTGGATGGGAGTAATAATCTACAGGGATGAGATTCTTCCGCGGATCCGCGGTTTTCAGCTTTTTTGTTATTTTCAAATTTTCTGATTTACCAAAAAAATACAAAACGCGTAATTTCGTCAAAAAATCGCGAAAAAACGGCAAATTTCCTTAAAAGATCGCCAAAAAACGACTAATTTCCGGCCAATTTTGTCAAAAGATTCGCGAAAGGATGGTTAATTTCGTCACAAAATACCTATAAAACGGCAGATTTTGTCAAAAATCGCGATAAAACGACAATTTTCGTCCAAAAATCGCGATAAAACGGCGAATTTCGCCAAATGTTTTGCGAAAAATCACAACTTTTGTCAAAAAATCAGGATAAATCGGTAGATATCGTCATTCGTCAAAACGATTGCAATAAACGGGTTGGTTTCGTCAAACGATCGCGAAAAAACGGCAGATTTCTTTAAAATATTCGCAAAAAATGGCAAATTTTTGGAGAAAAAAAAAACTTTAAATTTTGCCAAAAGATTCAAACAAATGACAGATTTCATGAAGAGATAGTGATAAAACTAAAAATTTCATCAAAGGGACTGAAAAAAACTAACCTAAAAATTATTTTTCAAAATTATTTTTTTGCCACTCCAAATACAGACTTTTCTGCTCCAAAATCCATTTTTGACACCTCTAAATCTTTCTGGATGAATGTGACTTCTGAAAGCACCCATTCATTGAACAAAAAATACCCTTATATTCAACAAAAGTATCCCTTTTTTCAACAAAAACGTTTTTTTCAATAAATCTGTCTTGTCCTTTTAAAAAAGAAATGCAAACAATAGTGATACAAGTTATCTTCTACTCTCAAATAAGCATTAATTTATAATTAAATTTGTATCTTGCACATTTATTTTTTTAAAAATAAATTTTTTCTCAATAGTTTTAAAAAATAATATTGATTTTTAATTATTCATTAATTATTGTTAAAACAAAAATTATTGCATTTCAGTCTTCTTTTCCAAATGAACAAGTTCAATTTTTGCATCTAAAAATGACTTATCAGTGAGGACCCACTTACGTAAAAAAGAGACCCAGAATTTAAGTTCTGGGTCCTGGAGACCCAGGATTTTTAAAGTCCAGCTACATCACTAGATATCTTTAATGTGTAATATGCAAGAAAAAAGCAGGAGAAAGAAATTTACCTTGTGCAAGAGCAAAGCTAAAAAACAAAGAAAATTTAAATTTTCTTTTCCCTGATACTTAACCAAAAGTGTCTTACTGTTAAAAAATTTCAATTAAAAAAATATTCATGCCAATAACAGGGTTTTATTAATGTGCTGTATCTTGATAAACTAAATTTTCATTAGAGTAAGTATAAATAATTTCTGCAATTCATGTTAATAATTTCCTTTTAATTATATGTTTTCTTAATTTAATTTCTTAATTTAATAATAATAATTTACAAAAAGCTAAATTGTATGTTATATATTAATACAATTATATTTGTTGCGATTGACATTCCTGTCATTGCTCAAAAGTCGTTCGCGCAGTTTTCAGCTTTTTTGCTTTTTGGTCAATCTCATCCCTGAATCTAACATAAATACTTCAATCAACTTACCGTATTTTATGGAAGAAACGCCGTGTCATTTACGAGTTTCGAGGTTAATTTTCATGTCAAGTGCTGCGTTTACACCACATGTGGCCCTTTTTTAGGTGCGTTCGTAATTATGTAAATACTATTGTTGTCGTTCAGTCCGTCCGTCTGTCTGTCCGTCCGCATATAACTCAAAAACTACCCAACCGAATCGTTTGAAACTTAAAATATATAATTATTAGATAATTTTGTCGAGTCATTTCAAATTTTATGAAAATCGGATGCATAGTTCAATTATAGGGACGATAAAAATGATTCCGATACATTACGGGAAATGGGAATAAAAGTTTCAAATGCATTTTAAACGTTTGAAATTTAAAATACGTAATTATTACATAATTTCGTCGAGTCATTTCAAATTTTATGAAAATAGGATACATAGATCAATTACAGGAACAATCAAAAGTATCCCGTTACATTACGGTCAATGGGGGAAAATGTTTCAAATGCATTTTAATAGTGTTACACTCATTCGAATATAATAAAATTTATAGGCATCTATAAACTACATAATATAATATACATTTTCCATAATCTGTGGTGCAAAGAACATTTGTTATTGATTTACAAGGCCACACAAAAGTATTCCATTACACAATGGTATAGTGAGAACATTGTTTGGTGTCATTTTAATTGTAATAAACTATTTACAATTTTATGAGATTGATATATGAGAGTGACATTTTTAAAACTTCGTTATCGTACGAACGCACCTCATTTGCTACGCTTCACGTGCAATTTCCAACTTGTTTTTAGGTGCGTTCGTAATTATGTAAATACGTAGCACCTATTGTTGTCGCTCAGTCCGTCCGCATATAACAACGCAAAAACTACCCAACCGAATCGTTTGAAATTTAAAATACATAATTGTAACATAATTTTGTCGAGTCTTTTCAAATTTTATGAAAATTGGATGGATAGATCAATTACAGGGACAATCAAAAGGATTCCGTTACATTACGGTCAATGGGGAAAAAAGTTTCAAATGCATTTTAATCGTTTGAAATTTAAAACATATTACGTAATTTTGTCGAGTCATTTCAAATGTTATGAAACTCGGATGCATAGATTATTTACAGGGACAATAGAAAGTATTCCATTACATTACGGTCAATGGGAAAAAAGTTTCAAATGCATTTTAATGATGTTACACTCATCGAACATAATAGAATTGTCATGAATCTATGAAGTATGTACTAAAATATGCATTCTGTACAATCTGTGATGCAAAGAATTTTTATTATTAAATTACAGGGCCACACAAAAATATTCCACTACATAATGCTATACGGGGAAACATTGTTTGGGGCGTGTTTTAATTATATTCAACTATTTCACATTTTATGAATAAGGTATACGTTGCTGAGGTGTAATAAAAATTACTTCCTGCATACTTACAGAAACACAAAGATTTCGACTACTATACTGTATCCGAAGTACGCTCTACTATATCATCAAGATCTGAATATTTTTAAAACTTCGTTATCGTACGAACGCACCTCATTTGCTACTCTTCACGTGCAATTTCCAACTTGTTTCTTTTCACATGCATTTAAAATTGCATTAAAGTAAAAATTCTTTCATACTAAGTCTCCTGCTCAATAACACTAAACATTCTGACATTGCTGATAATGAAAACTGTGACATTTTCAATGATGCAACCATGCATATGGACAAAGACGACTCTGATTTTGAGGGCTTGAAATGGAAACTAAAACTTGTCAGATGTGGTAATCCCAAAACTTTCTTCTATCTCATTCATGTTAATAATCCCAAAATTCACTATCGCACTTGTAAAATTAAATGACAATCTATGTCCATCGTGAGTATTCTAATGGTATGAAATTCCGTGCATTAGTTTTTGAAACAGGACTATTGCGAATATTGGGGAAAATGTAGAATAAAAGCGCCACCTGTTGTGCGATTTATAGCAAAACATAATCAGCAATGATATTTATCAAGATAAACCCTGAATCTCAAGTTCGATAAAAATTCGTCCATTAGTTCTTGAGATAGAGCTATTGAAGGAATCGTGAAAAATTCTGCATTGAAGCGCCACCTACTGAGCAATTGATACCAAACCGTAAACAGAATCACTTCATATAAAGCCTGAACTGAATCTGTAATTTAATGATAATCCTTGCATTAATTTTTGAGACAGAGCTATTGCAGAAATTGTGAAAAAGGCAGCATATCTGAGCTACCTGTTGAGCGATTTGCTCCAAAATGTAAATAGTATATATTCATGTCAAGGACTAACAGAATCTGAAATTTGGTGAAAATCCGTGCATTAGTTCTTGAGATAGAACTGTTTCGGAAATTGTAAAAAAGGCAGTATCCCCACAAACACTCGACTTGTGGCCGTAAGCTGGTTTCGTCGCGGCCAGTAGGAGTTAAGGCCATTTGTGACTAAACAGTAATGTACCATAAATGACTCGCCGCTAATTGCGGCAGCTACCGTCAAGCCGATAGCGGATCGGCGATGAAAGAACTGTTGCGTTTATTTTTCCGGCCAAATCTTAAAGGTCGATTTCTGGCAAGCATGTAATGGCCCCCAATCTTGTAGAAAGCAAAGGGCTAATGTTGTTTAACTTGCATTTTTATTTAAAAAGTTTTTTTTTGTCTCTATTTCTTTTAACGTAAATTTATTTTAAATACGGATTTTAATAAACATATAAATATGATGCGAGATATATATTTAAAACACTAAAATAGATAACATATTTTAATTTAGTTTGAAAGTATTTTTATACAAATTAGAAATTGTCTCCAAAATGTATACAATATTCCCAGTATTTTTTTTTTCACTGGCGCTCTATTACATTCATTATTCATAAAGAATAACTGAAAGAAAATGAATAAATATTTAAAATAAATTAAATGAATATGCTATGAGATTTATACTTGAAACAGTAAAATAGATAATTTTTTTTTACTCAGTTTAGAAATATTTTTATATTAAAAAAAGTATGTAAAAAAATATCTTTAAAATATAATTCGATATCTTTGTATGGGTATATTTTAATAGTCATGCTGGAAATAATGTATTTTTGAAATTTTATTAATTTCAACGGCCAAAATAAACAGACTACAAATTGATAAGAAATCGGAACAATATATTTAATTATAATAAGATGCATTCATTAGGAATAAAAAAACATCGACAAGAAATTTACAGATGTGATTTAATTATATATATATATATATATATATATATATATATATATATATATATATATATATTAAAATTTCATGAAAAGCGATATTTTTTGCAAACAAAGTGAGGGAAATGTTACTTAGATGGTTTTATTTGGTTTTAACAAGCAGTCTCTTGAACGCTAGAGGAGGGAAAAAAAAAGAAAAAATATAAGCTGTTTTTTAAACAT
The DNA here is from genome assembly GCA_964019185.1 of Maratus speculifer. Lineage (NCBI taxonomy): Eukaryota > Metazoa > Arthropoda > Arachnida > Araneae > Salticidae > Maratus > Maratus speculifer. The sequence continues at coordinate 162,211,869 of OZ025299.1, forward strand.
AAATTTTTAATATCGTTTAAATTATATTTTCATGCAAAAGAAAATTCTGGGAAAGAAATTTGAACTTCCGAATTTAGTGTAAACGAAAAAAAGAAATAAAATTCCTTACATCTATTAAACTTCTAACAATTTACGGATATTTATTGTTTTATTAGCATCATTTTACTAATAATAATACAGATAAAGTCACATATTGTTTTTCGCCTGTATAAAAGTAAATGCGAATACACAAATGTCAAATACGTGTCACTCAATATTAAGTAAAGTTGAAGAATTATAAAAGATTTTTCTTTTAACCTGTGTTTTTGCATTTTAATAAAAATGTAATAAAATTTACCTGTTTAAAAATGAAAATAACTTCTTAAGCTAGATTAGAGAAACATAAAATGCGTATGTATGTATTTTGTCATTTATTTTAAGGAAAAAATAATTTTCTTATATTAAATAGAATTCTGTCTTGTATCATGTTCTAAAATTTTACAAAAAAAAAAAAAATCTGAAAAGAAAAGTTGTATTCGACAATACGAACATATGTCGATTCCAGAAATTGTGATTTGTTCAAAATATGCATATGAAGTACATCTCTTTAGCTGTAAAATAAAACAATCTCTTCGTTAACGTTCACAATTAAAAACAGAAAACTTTTTTCTTTACCTCAGAAAAAATCGTTTCGATGTTTCCCTTTGATAAATAAGTACAGAAAATGCTTCTTAAAGGTCATGCATGACCTTTAAAAGATGGGGGGTGTTTTCCAAGAACTGTGTTCCCTTTGTCCCTTTCCCTTTGTCCCTTTCCCTTTCACTGGTTTTGGGTGGCCAGGCCGTGCTGATAAGAAAATTAGTTTCATTTCGAGTTCAGTCAGAGAAAGAGCGTGTTCTTTTAACAATCCTTTGGATTACAAAATATCGGTATGTTTTGTTATGTTATTCCGTTAAAGAATTATTAATTCGAAATTCTTTTATGAAATCAAATAAAATAAAAAAAGATAGATTTTTTTTTATCAAACCTAAAATTTTATATACTGTGCAAGTTACCGATTATTGATTATATTAAAATTTTGTGTAAATTAGGGAAAGTACTTAATTTGAAATTATACACACTTTAGGAAATTTTAAAAGCTTGACAGTTTATCATATTTTCAAATAAAAACCGTTTCTTTCAGCGGTGCATGTCATTTAAAAAATTTTCAAAAAATTAAATAGTTTGATTTATTTTAAGTTTACTTTTATTCTTAAAGATAAAATGTACTTTTCTTTTCACATATTAAAAGTGAAAAAAGTGTTTTCTTGTGTGATTATTGTATAAAATTTTGCAAAATATCATTTAATAAATGCTTCTTTAACAAGGTTGGCTAAATTATTTTAAGTATAATAGTTATCGGTTTTATATTAGACCCATAAAATGGTTTCTTTTAACGTTATTATAAATAACGTGACTGTGAAAGACAATTTTTTCGTTTCTTATTTTGATCGAAGAAAATTAAGTTTTCCATCGAAAATATTTCATTTAATAAACAATTAAATAAAAATTTAAAAACTTGGAATAAAATTTAGAGATCATTCAAAATTTTGATACATTTTCGAATACTGTAAATAATACCTAGTTAATTTAAATAAATAACAACAAGATATTTTTATAATGTTTGATTATTAAACTAATACAATAAAATCTAAATGGGAAATGTCAGTATATAAAATGATGCAAAACTTATTCAACAGGTTTCTTAATAATTCTTTAATGAATAAACATACAGGCTTTTGCAACAGAATTACTATCATTAAGATGCTACTTCAGCCAAGTGAAAAGACTCGTTCGGTAATACCAATCCTATGGAAGAAATTTATAAAGATAAGTGGTAATAAACTGGGTTTCCCAAGCACAATTTCCGGTCATTGACCCCGCCGTTTGACCTTGAAAAGGTCGTTGACCTTTCCGCATGAACGATGTTTGTTGTGTCTAGCTTACGGCGCGGGTGGAGGGAAAGGGGTGAATGACGTCAGTATTTATTTTCGTTTCTTTCGCTCGCCATCTGCTTTGATTATGAATGAAAAGGTTTAGAGTAGCAGTTGTTATTTTAATCACGTTTTATTTTTAATCACACAAAACATGTGCCGTGCGTTCTGATCTGAAGCCTTTTATGATTCTAAATGTAATTTCTGACAACCGTTGGTTTTACATTTTTGTTTCTTTCGCTAACCATCTGCTGTCGTTTCGGTTAGATAGCATTTGATTTTTTTTGGGATGTAATTAAAGTAATATTTTCTTATTAACCATCTGCTTTGAACGGATGAAAGACATTGTTAGGTAATGACACGTTTCATTTAATGTTTATTATTTAAGAAGAGATTATATTAAGGGATTAATAGCTGTTTGTTCGAAAACCATCTGCGTTAGAGTTTGAAAAAAAGTTAATAATGTTGAACGCATGCTATATGTTTCTTTTCTGAAATATATATTATTTAAGAGTAGGATTGTGCAGCTGGCAGAATTTTACGACTGACTGATATTTGATTTGCGCTGTAGATTAAGTGATAGGGAAAACCCGTTATTCGCCATCTGTTACTATTGTTTGAAAATGAATGATAATGAATGCGGGAAAACTTTCAGGATTCTCTGCACGGTATAAAAAAACATTAGGCGACATTAAAATAAAGTATGAGACTTTGTATTTTTGAAAGACAGCTGCGTGGTAAAGGGTATTCAGTTGTGGCAGATGGTGAATGTACGTTGAGATCGATGTGGATGAAATAAAAAATCAATAATTCGTTGTAACAGCTGTCGAGTGAAGAATATTTTTATATAAATAGAAGTCGCCGTCTACGCTTCAGATATCTTGCTCGGGTGTATGCCTGGAGATTGCAACAAGTTTACCTGATTTTACTGTGTTTATGGATACTTCATCTTAGCGTCGATTCTCATAGCACTGTTCTAATACCTGTTTGGCGTGAATCGGATTATATTGGATTTACTGCTCTGTGCCCAGTTGTTGTTGATTAGCACTGTTCTAATACCTGTTTGGCGTGAATCGGATTATATTGGATTTACTGCTCTGTGCCCAGTTGTTGTTGATTTTTGCTGTTTGATTTGGAACTACGATGGATAAAGTAGTGAAAGCCTCTACATCTTCCCCGATTGCCGAGAAAATGGGTAATTTTTATTTTACTTTATTTTTATTTTTTATTTTTTATAGTTTGTGTAAGAAATGGGGGAAAATGTAAAATATTAGGTTATTTCTATTTTTAGAAAAAATATCATTTAAATCAAGAAACGTTGATGAGGTTTTTATATCGGATGATGAAGAAGTAGGAGGGAGATCCCACGTTTTTGAGGTGCCTCCAACCCCCCGCAAACCGAAAAATCAATTTAAGAGACGGTTTGAGAGCGCCGTAACACCGGCGGACAACGACTTTGAAGAACAAGAAACCACATTTTCAAACGTTCAACCGCGCATTGAATCCACTCCAAAACGTGTAAAAACAAATAAGACCAGAGCGCAGAATGCAACATTCATAAATTTGACAGACAAAGCCGCGAATGATCCACATTACGAAAAAGTAACATTGTTTTTAGGAAAAAATATATTTGTCGAAAACACCGTTTTTAAAGGAGTCCCATACATTTGCTTCTTCCGAAAAGAGGAAGAAACAATAAAAAATCGTTTCAATGTCCCCCTCGAATTAGCCGATGTACTGAAAACGGCAATTAACATTATAGTAGAAAAAAAATGAGACTTTTTTTAAAAAAAAGAACTTTTTACCTTTTTTTATTTTGATATGTTTTTAATGTATGTGGAGGTGGTGGTGGTGGTGATGGTGACTAATTTTATATTAATGTTAAATTAAAAAAAAAGATGAACTGCACTTATATTTTTTTTATGAATTTATATAAAAATTTTGATGGTGTTAGTGTTAAAAAAAGTTTTTTTCATGTTGCTTTTTTCAGGATGAGGGGGTTAATGAATTGTTATTAAGTGTTTTTGTACATTTTTACATGTTTTTGCTAAAAAAATATGTTGTAAATGTTTTACATTTAGAAATTAATTTTAATTTATTAAAACATTTTTTAACGAATAACGTCTAAAAAAATGCGTTTCAATTTAATTGAAACGGCTCACCGTGGTCGTTTAGAGACTTATCGCACACGGTTAGATAATTACAGAGATCCCTACGCTGTTTATAGAGATAATTTCCGTGATATTCATCGAGTATTAAATACACAGTTAATACTAAGATTGCGATTTTTTCTATGTTTGAATATTTTGTTCGTCAAGCATGAAGACACGGATGAAGAACTTGTCGAAAATTTCTATTTCTGTAGCAATTGCGAAAGGATTCTGTCCTCTTACCAAATCCAGGTTGCAATTAGAAACGCATTTAAAAAAAATTTCAATTCTATTGACGTGCTTATCCGTAATGGAAGCGGATGGACGATTCAAAAAATCGAATATTTAGATATCCATATAAGTCATTATCGCGAGATGAGAGGCGGTTGCAGAAATGTAACTTTACCCAGAGAACTGAAAGGAAAACATGCTTTAATTAGTATTGATTGCGACGACGATCTTTGTTTTTTGTATTGTATTGCAGCTAAATTATTTCCGCGAACTAGAAATGCGTTTCGAAAATCGGCGTACAAAAAAGAAATTAAAATGCTTCAGAGAAAAAATATATCTTTTCCCATGGCGATCAGTGATATACCGCTGTTTGAAAATTTGAATGATGTCTCAATATATCTCTTCGGTTATGAAGAATCCGAAATATTTCCGATATATCTGTCGGAAAAAAATAGTGGGGAAATAAAAATTGATTTACTATTATACAGAAATCATTATTTTCTCATTAGAAATTTCAACCGTTTAATGAGCAACAAAAGATATCAGAGATACTTCTGTAAAAGGTGTTTAAACGGTTTCAAAAGAAAAATCACGCTCGAAAAGCACCAAACACTATGCGTTTTAAACAAACCGCAAAAAAAAGTGTGCCACAAAATGGAGTCGTTAAATTTAAAAATTTAGCAAAGATGCTTTACCACCCTTTTTGTATCTTTGCCGATTTTGAATATATTACAGAAAAAATATCAAATGCGTTACCCTCTGATTCCAAAAGTTATACAGTAAAATTAGAAAACCACGTTCCAATTAGTTACGCTGTTTTAGCCACCGATGTAAATGATCGAGCGATTTTCCACGAGTACTATTGTGGTACCGATGCGGTATCACAATTTTTACAGACTTTAAAACGCTTATGCAAAAAGTTAATTGAACGGATAAAACAAATTATCCCCCTAGACGAAAAGAAAAAATCTTCGAGTTATAACGTAAACGCTTGTAACATTTGCGGTGAAAGATTTTTGGCAAATCAAATTATCGTTCGAGATCATAATCACTGGGGCGACGGCAGTATTCGAGGACTCGCTCATCAGGCGTGCAACTTAAATTACCGTGCAACCTATTTTATACCCATCATAATACATAACTTCCAGAATTACGATTCCCATCTTATTTTAAAAAATCTTCCGCAAAAATATGCCCGTTATGTTGAGATTATCCCTAGTAACATGGAAAAATTTTCCATGTTTACTTTGAACGAAATGAAATTTTTAGACTCCTATTTATTTTTGGACGCTAGTTTAGATAACTTAATAATCTTCAAAATCTTTTAAAATCGAACCACGATTTCCCGCTTTTTAATTCTTTTTTTGAAAATTATGAACATAGAGATTTATTGAAAAGAAAAAATAATTTTCCGTACAAATATTTCGACTCGGTAAATAAATTAAATGAAACTGGATTACCTCCAAAAATCTCCTTTTTTAACGATTTAACTGGATGCGATATTTCGGATGTTGAATATCAACATGCTTTGTCAGTTTTTGAAAAATTTAAATGTAAGACGTTTAGCGACTATTTGCAACTGTACCAAAATGTTGATGTGGTGTTATTAGCCGAAGTCTTTCTTGTTTTTAAACGAACCTCTTTAAAGTACTATTCATTAGACCCGGTTCATTACATTACCAGCGCTCAGTTAACCTGGGACGCTGGGTTGAAGTATAGTAAAGTTGAACTGAAGCTTTTAAATTGTGTCGACACATACTTGTGGTTCGAATCGCAAATGAGAGGGGGGCATTTTCTTTTTGGGCACGCGATACGTGGAAGCTAATAACCCATTTATTCCTGTTACATATAATCCAAACGTTCGCAACAATTTTATATTACGTTAGATGTGAATAATTTATATGGTTTCTGTTTATCGCAATCGTTACCCATCGGGAATTTCGCTTGGTTGACAGAATCAGAGATTAAGAATTTTAATATATTAAATACCGTTTCTCATTCCGACGTCGGGTATATTCTGGAAGTTGACTTGTATTATCCTCCCTCGTTACACAGCGAACATAATGATTTTCCTTTGGCAGTACAGCACTTGAATATTACATACAATATGCTTTCTCCGTACATGCAACAGATGTGCGACGCGTTCAATTTATCGTCTACTCTACCGTGCAAAAAATTAGTACCGAATTTTTTTGAAAAACAAAATTATATCACGCATTACTTAAATTTGAAATTTTACATCCAACAGGGATTGGTTCTAAAAAAATTGATAGAATTTTAAGTTTTTCGCAACAACCGTTCTTAAGGGATTACATCCATTTCAATAACACGAAACGTACTCTGACTAACAGCGAATTTGAAAAATCTTTTTTTAAAAAATTAAACAATTCTTGGTACGGTAAATCGATAGAAAATGTGCGAAAGAAGGTTAATATCAGAGGTTCTTTTGATGTAGAGGATTGTAAAAAATATTTAGCAAGTTGCGCGCTCGACGAATTTCAAATTATCAAAGAAAACTTTTCCGTTTTCAAACTGAAAAAGCTCAACCTCCGACTGGATAAACCAATTTACGTCGGATTTAGCGTCTTGGAGCTCTCGAAACTACATATGTACAAATTGTACTATAATTATTTTAAGAAACATTATAAAAATCGATCTCAATTGGTCTACATTGACACGGATTCGCTTTATCTCAGCATAGAAACCGAAAATATCCGCGATGATTTAAAACAAAATCGATTTCAAAATATACTTGACTTGAGTAATTTTCCTAAAGAACACCCCCTTTACAATGAAGAAAATAAAGGAAAGTTAGGATGTCTCAAATTTGAAACTGTTTCCGAAATAAAACAGTTCATAGGTTTGAAATCTAAAATGTACGCTTTCGAATACGCCGACGCATGTAAAAAGAAAGCAAAGGGGATAAAAAAGTACATTCTAAATAATATAACTGTAGAAATGTACAGAAACACATTATTTAATAAATCATTTAACCGAATTAAACAGACTTCTGTGGTTTCGCAAAAACATTCTATTTCAACGATCATGCAAAAGTCGGCTTGTCTGCTTTTTATGATAAAAAATATATATTAGACGATGGTATCCATTCGCGCTCTTATGGTCATCACCTAGATAATTAAAAAAAATGAACTTTTTTAAAAAACTTATATTTGTATATCCATTTATATATAATGTATACTGCACTTATGTGATTTTGTAAACCACTCATGTGTTATGCATATATGTATGTATGTTGTTGTAGCCATGTATCCAGAAGCTGATGTATGTATTTTTTTTATATTTTTGTATAATGTATTGTAAAATAAAAAAAATGGGACTCCGTCCCGCAGTCGGTCGACAGAATGAATCTAGTGATTTTTAAATATCTAGCTTTCATCTATTGACCGACTGTAGGATTAACAAATTCTACGGGGGCGATCAGCGATGATGGCATCTTGTGAAAGCGAAAAATTTTTTGGGGGTTAAGTATTTTTTTAAAGTACTTTACAGTCTTTTTTTTCCTTAAAACGAATAGTCGAATATCATAGCAGGTAAGTGTTTTTATTATTTTAACTGTAAGAAAAAAAGTCTCAGCTGAATTTTCCGTGAAGAAGAAGAAGAAGAAAGAGGGAACTTCCCCGTTCCCGCAGTCGGTCGACAGAATGAATCTAGTGATTTTTAAATATGTAGCTTTCATCTATTGACCGACTGTAGGATTAACAAATTCTACGGGGGCGATCAGCGATGATGGCATCTTGTGAAAGCGAAAAATTTTTTGGGGGTTAAGTATTTTTTTAAAGTACTTTACAGTCTTTTTTTTCCTTAAAACGAATAGTCGAATATCATAGCAGGTAAGTGTTTTTATTATTTTAACTGTAAGAAAAAAAGTCTCAGCTGAATTTTCCGTGAAGAAGAAGAAGAAGAAAGAGGGAACTTCCCCGTTCCCGCAGTCGGTCGACAGAATGAATCTAGTGATTTTTAAATATCTAGCTTTCATCTTTTGACCGACTGTAGGATTGATCAATTCTACCATATCTTCAACGATGACATCCTGTGAAGTTAAGTAAGCATTTTTAAGTCAATGTTATTAAGTTTTAAAATCTTTTAGTCAATTTGGATCCTTTCCTTTTTTTTCAAACAAACAGGTAATTTTATTTTCTTTACTTCATTAAGAATTTCTCGAAACTGTATGTCATGTGTTTTAAGTAAGTCATTTTAAAGTTTAAAAAAAATGCTTTGTATTTTTTTTCTAAAAGCATAAAGCACTCGTTTTTTTATTTTTTAAATATGTTTATTGATTTATAGAAAAAATACATACACAAAAAACAACATAGATAAATGAAGACAAAGAAAAAGCTCTCGCAGGAGCACATATTTTTTTTGAAAAAAAAGAACATAGAAATAAGAAGAAGAAACTCACGCAGGAGTTTAAAAAATAATAAAAAAAGTACTTAATGTCTGTAAAATGTTGATATATAACAGGAATACAATTGTTTCTTTTACAAGACAGTAGACAGTAATTTATTGAGTTCATATTATAGTTTTTTTTTACATGAGCGATATTAATATATCTGTGTATTGATTGTCTATAATTTGTTTTATTGTTTTGGGTAAGTGAGAGTTTAATATCTCTTCTAATTCATAATGAATTATGAAAGAACGAATGCATTGATATTGTAAAGTATTTCTGTTGAGGTTTCCCGCAATCAGTCGATCGATGCAGTTCAAATAGAAAATCGTCATCTTGCAACAGCACGAAATAGGCTAACTTGATTTCATCGTAGTCGGTCTCATCATGAGGATTCAGTCTTTCGAAACACTTTTGCGCTGTGACGCAATCCAGCATATTATCGTGCAGCACAGAACATTCAGAAAAGAGAAAAAAATTTTCCACATTGGACTCTTAAATAAAAATAACCATACAGGTTATTATTATTTTGCTTATGGATGTGTCGTACAACATCCGAAGTCTTCAAAATTTTCAGATATCGCCGCTTGTCATTTTCTGCAGGCTCGTCGTAAAATAGAGCGTGGCGAACACAATCATCCAAATTTTTAAAAAAATTATGATGAATTTCAATAACGTGTTTGTTTTTCTTCGTCGGCGAAGAACTGTTCTGTTCCACATCGGTGACCATCCATCCGTACCGCTCCATGACCAACACGTTTATGATGCGTGTTTGCGTGTGGATAGCATATTTATTAGATAGACACTTTTGTTGTTTTCGTCGATGATGGTTGAATCGACAGCAGGTTTCTCGTTTAAAATTCTGACGAATAAACAAAGCAACAAAAGTTTCATTTTGTTTTTTGTCATTTTCCTTGAGATCTAAATTTTGAAATCGTACAGACTTGTACAAAAAATACAAACAAAAGAGTCCGCATATATTCGTAAATTTTTCTTGAAAACACTGGTCGTTGTAAAAAATTGTATGTGCGTTTCTTTTCAGCAAGGATAAAATATTAGAATTGGTTGGCGGTCGACCATAACTATCAAATACATAAACAATTTTATTTGAAGAATTAAATTTTACCGCTATCCAATGTGATCCCTGTAGAGTATGAGGATCCAGATTGATAACAAATGTTGAAAACTTTCCTATAAGTTGTGGTAATAAATCGAAAGCAAATACACCGCCAAATGTCTTTCGAATAACTGCATCGCTATAGGCATAACGACAAATTGTCTCCGTATTCATTTAAATGCTTTTTTTTACAACATTAAGTAAAAATACATCGTTTTAAAGAAATCTTCATATATTTCATGTTTTGTTTCCGGGTGCGCTTCAATCCATTTTTCGATAAATGCGATAAAGAATGCAATGCGTGTGACATTAAATTTATCTGAAAATATTTCTTCAGCAATTTTTTTAATCATTTGATCGTGCGTAGGACATTCTTTTACATTCTGAATGATTTCCTTTTCGGCAAATCGTAACACTTCTTCCATATTAGTAGTCTGTGACGACGCCTCTCGATTTGCCCAATTCGATGAGGTTTCTATAATCCGCATAAACCACGAGATTGACAATCTCTGGCAAGGCTTTTTCGAATTTGAGATCAATCGCAATATTCCCGCTTCTTATTATGCTAACTTGGTTTTCACTGGCAGCCAGATCTGGCGTCAAATCCGCCGCGTACAGAGTATAACCTTCTTTATACTCTGAGTAACTTATGTTAACGTTAGCAGAGGTGTGATAACGATTTAAGTCTGTGAAAGGACTGAAATAACTCCTCGCATAAAAATTCGATTCGAAGTTTGGTTGGAAAGGTTGAGCTGGATACATTTGATTACCATTCAATATGCATAAATAATTAACATCGTAATGTGAGAATTTGAAAGGAGACTTCTGAATATTCCCATTAAATGCGTCGTTCAATACAAAACCTAAAATTATTCGAATAGGAAGTTGTCCAATAAAAGCATTTGCTATGGTAGAAGACTGTAATCCGTTTGACAGTGCAAAACTCTTGACGTCAACTCTCCTGATAGGCATTTTAACTACTCCTTTCTCTAAGGCTTTCTCATGTCCAATCAAAATAGAAGGAGATAAGGTAATTTTCCGAATGTAAAGACTGGCTGCTTGAATATGAATTTTATAATTATCTTCACTGGCCATTAATGCAAAAGCATTCTTTGCTCGTTCTAATTTTATGCGTACATTAACACCGTTAAGCAAGAGTTTATCTTGATTAGCCAAATCGAAATGAAGAGCACCGATCAAATCCACGGATTTACTGAGCTTGCATAATTCATGTCGTTTTTTAAATCCTTCGTTGCTAGAATTCGCAACGTGAGAATCATGGTGACCCGCAGTGTCTTTGAAAAACCCTGCCGAACTCAAAATGCTGTCTTGTCGTGATTTGGAGGTGAATAATAAACTCTCTATAATAGCTCTGTAGGGATAGTTCACTTGAGAGGATACTTGTTTATCATTTAAAAATATCGTGCATTCGGAGAATAAGGTGTTTAATATATAATTAATAGGTGCGACAATGTCCGTGGCCACTAAACTTCCTGTATTTTTTCGGACTTGAATTCTCAAGTGTAATATGGTGTGGGCTAAATCTAAATAATGTTCACCGTTACCACTGATATAAAACTCGATAGGCGTTTTATCTGTCAATGAGGCTAGAGGATGAATCTGAACAAAAGACGAGGCGTCTATGCCTAACTGGGTAGGAGGAGAATTAAAAAGATCGAGTTCCGACTTTAAGCAGATAACGCTATCCTTTTCCATGTTTTGTTTGTTAGTAGTTTACGTACTAAAGATACCCTTGTGCGTCGTTTTTTTACAACGTTTGGTGCTCGTCTGACGTTTCTTTGCAGGTCGTTTTCTTTTTATACCAGTCCCTTGTTGTTGTTTTAATTTTTGAAATACGTCGTCTTTTATTTTTTTAGTTGTTTCGCGAAATCTGTTTCGCGCGGAATCACGGAGCGATGTGCCAGACGAAATATCTCCGATAACATTTTTACCTGTTTGAAATAACTGTTTCCCTAAATAGCGACCCGCTTTTAAAGCCAACGGTGTTATGAAACGACGTATATCTGAGAAAAAGCCGTATCCTCTCTGATGTGCTATGCCGCGGAAATAATTTTCACCGCCGCCGCCGCCAACTTGCGAGCAGTAGTAAAATTCACAGTCTTTCGCGTTCAAATGCATGACTGAAATGAGAAAGGAGGGAAAATGACACCTGGATTTATAGTTTTTTGCGTCTAAAGGATAAAATTATGCAACTTTTTCCTCCAGTAAAAGTTATATTTTCCCCCGTAACTGATTTCAATTCTATTTCTATGGTATCGATAAAACTTTTACGCAACGGAAAATAAAGCGGAGTCTCGTAGTGCTTTAGAATTTGTTGATTTTTCTCATCCATGCATGGAATAATTCTGAGTAACGGAGCAAACGAATCGCCTACGCGATGGGATTCAATAATATCTGTATAGACAAAAATCTCAGAAATCCCAGCATTTAATTCTAACGGATATTTGCCGATGTAAGTTCCGCTTGTGAAAAAATCTTCCACAAAACCTAACATGTCGGCAAGTCCTCGTCCAAATTTTATTTCAAAATTATGCGGAACAATTAACAGTACTTTTGAATCAGGTAATTGTTTCAAAATTACATGCTGAAACTGTTTGAATAAAACTTCGGCCGAATTATACATACCTACATTTAAACGCAAATCTTTTACTTTTCTTTCATATCCTAATTCCGACGAATATTCTTTAATAACTAGTTCGGCTAGCTCTCCTTGCGTTATAGATAATAGAGGATTGACTGTGAATTTTTGCGAACCCCTTACGACGATATCTTTATGTTGCTTTAACATGCGTAAGAAAGAAGGAACCTTTTCATCGGTTATATACAACTCCGCATATTCAGATACTTTTATTTCTAATATGTTTTTTATGGGTTCATATTTAAATAACACATAATTTTCTAATTCTAACTCTTTTATATTCTCCGCAATATTAGAAAATATGACATTTTTTTGTTTATTCCTTTAAACTTTTCTTTTATTTGAGTTAACGGAATCAGGTGACGCGTGACATTTATAGGATTTTTATTAACGACCTTAAACATTTGTTCAAATGTTTCGGTGGACGGTCTTAATCTCATGATCGTTGATCGGTTCACTACGTAATCTTCGTTTGGTAAATGCAACATATATAATAATTTGGACGACGTTTCCTGCGACAAATGTATTTCAATTCCGTCCGGAAGATTAATTTCTATGTTGCTCCCATCTTCGTCTGGCGCAAATTGTATTTGATGATCTGGAATGTGTTTTTTAATGTTTTGATTGAGTTCGTAAAAATTATCGACAATACTTTTAGCGGGGTCATAAATCATCATTCTTTCATAATCCACGCTCTCTCGGATGATAACTTTTTCTACGTCGTTGAGTATTGTATAATCGTTATTATGATCGTCAACATTAAACCAATTTCTAGGTGCGAAAAATTGTACTAAACCTACTTCCCATTCACCGCTGTTTAACAATAGAGGCGAAATTAACTTAGTTCGATAAGAGGATTGAGTGTTACGAGGAAAGTATTCCATACTCGCATTACTTGGTAAAGTAAAAAAAAGTCTGAAATCGCCTCATCCATGATTTTTTTTCACGAATTAAGACCTTTTTTTGAGCCACGAATCTAAGATCCAAGAGTTGAATCGAGAATCGAATCCGCGCCACTTAACGTAATGTTCTTTTTTTTTACCTCGACCTCTTGTTTTCAAAATCTGTTCCACTCTATAAAAATCCGTAGACGTTTGATTACTTTCTGTAACTCCTCTTCGTAAAATCTCCCTTTGACGTTCGTTCCCTTCAAATCGCGAAGTAGGTATGTGTTAGGAAAGGAAGGATAACGCTTATATATAACGAAAACCTCGTCCGTCCAGTTAGGTAAGTAGCCTTTGCGAAACGTTCGTTTCGCTTTCGAAATTCGTACACGGTCGTTAATCTCAAATTTGTATTTCGACTTGACTGAATAGCCATACATTTTTTTAAAAATAACTGGCTCTAAATCCGGGGTTACGTTGATTGGTGCAAATCCCGTTGTGCGATGTACGCTAGCATTGTAAGACTTCAAAACAGACGGCAAGATGTGTATATATTTATAAGAGTGCGTATGTGTTAAAATACGATACAGTTTTGATTTTAAAATTCTTATAAATCTTTCAACAACGCTCGCTTTATATTCACTGTTCGAAAAATAATGGTGAATCTTATGACGCTTGAAATAGGCAGAAAGCTTATGATTTTCAAACTCTCGTCCTCTATCCGTTTGCAAGAGGGGTGGAAACTGATTTTCTAAACAATTTTTTAAAACCTTCTAACACTGAATCCGCGCTTTTGTTTTTTAACGGTACAGCGTAACCATATTTACTGAATACGTCGATTGCTACTAAACTTTATTCCTTGGTTAAATTTTGAAAACTTGGACATATCCATTAAATCGCATTGCATTAATTCTCCAATGCCAAAAGCTAATACTTTGCGTCTTTGAAATTTAAAACGTACAGGTTTATGTAAGTTATATGTATCTTGTGATTGAAGCCATTGTTTCGTAATTTTTAGCGGAACACCGCTCACTTTAGATAGTCTTGCCGCACCTCCAAATGATCCGGGATCTTCTGCGTTATAATAACGCTTTTCCAATTTTTTTTCACTGCTTCCGATAACTCAACCATTTAGATTCGGACTTTACGTTATCTCCAAAGCTATCGAAATCGGACTGAGAAAAACTTGGAAAATCCGCGCTTTTAATGCGTCGTTTTTTCTTTTTTGGAGGAGTAGAATCCTCAGACCGGTGAAAAGGTTTTTCCATCTGCAACAGAACTTTAGGATTACCTATCCATCCGCGCGGGATGTTAATTTCTTTAAGCGCTTTTAAAAAAGTGTTGTAAAAAGGCGGTGTCTTTAAATTTTTTGCTGTTCTCATCGTATAGGAAAAGAAATCCACTATACTGGTACCTTTTAAGGGAACGTTGTCTTGAGTCATTTCTCCATTCTCGTTCCACGCATACTGTCTTGGTTTTAATTTTTTGACAATCATAGGTATGAATTTCGCAGAATTTTTGGGAGTGGACATCAAAATTGACTGATATATTTTGTCATCTTCCATATTTTCTGAGGACGTATCCCGTTTTTCGGAAGGACTTTCCGATACCTGTTCGTTCTTCACAGACACTGGTACTGGTTCAGGAGGAGCATGCATCGTCTTGTGATAACGCATAATAAGTTGACTTAATAGCTTTGCTTTCATATCGTTAGGTAAATTAGCTCTTTCTAATAAAGAATCAATATCATCTTCCAGTCTGATTTCGGGTTTTTGTAAGTGATAAGCTGATACTAATTCCTCCGGAATAAGAGCCACTCTTTTTGCCATGATCTTTTTTCCCTCGCGTGCACACGTAAAATGACGATGTTTTCACGCATTAAAGTCTTTTACCGATGACACGTCCCAAGATTCCTCCTAGCGTAGATATGATTGATGGAGCTAATAGAGGTAAAAATCCACCATATTGGTTGACCAGCATTCTCTTTTTTTGTTGGATGCTCGATTTTTTTCTTGCGAGGTTTCTCAGAAGATTTTTATACTTTTTCATCTTGTTTACATTAACAGGTATATTTCCCGCCAAGATGTTTAAACAGATTTCACACAAACTTTCTATTTGTTCATTTTTAGCCGTTTTCAGCAAAGCTCTTCTTTGTAAAGGATGCGTGGTTGCTACGGCTCGCAGAAAATGAACATGTTTTTTAAAAAAATTTTTCGTCATCCTCGTTGGTATAAGGAACGATACAACCAATATAACCCGCGTTCGTCTGGAAAAATGTTCTCTCTCACCTGCAAGCAATCCTGTGTTCGCGGATGTAAATCCAACAATAAATAACCAAACGGTCGACGTGTCGCTTGTTTATAAGCTTGCATAAAAAAATGCGTCTCCCCCGGAAACAGTTGGCGCGCTAAACAGTTTATCTGTGATTTGTCTCTGACATTTTTAAATACAAGAATTTAATGAGCGTTCAAACTAATATCGCGCATTACTCTCGAATGTGGAAACATATTTTGCAAAATTAGTATCACACTCACATTTTTATGATGACTGGCTGCCGTAATTAAATCAGCAATTTTTAAATCAAGATGATGCATCATGTCATCCAGAATTAAAAGATCTCCCGATTCATATGTTTCGGGAAGTCCTTGAATAAACTCAATTTCGGGTTCTTTCAGGAACCAAGGAGCCGAGTAAGTGTAACACCACCTCACTCTCTTAATATTCGGCTCGTACATTCGGTGTTTCAATAATTTCCTTATCAAAAATGTCTTGCCCGATTGTGAAGGCCCTACGACGAGACAAGAGCTCGGATGTCTAAATTTCATTCTTTCGTTATTACTAATCCGCTCGACAGCCTAATGCGCTTTTTAATAAAACACATATCCCGATCAATACGCCCTCTAACATATAAGATTTAAATAAAAATAAATAGACACATGATTAAAGCAAATAAAAAAATTTATTTGTTGTTATTTTTTTTTACATCACAAATGACATGTTTATAAAACAAAAGTAAACAAACAGTTTCTTATTTCATTCGCTTAATGAAAAATTACATACTTTAGCATATATTTCTGAATACATTTGCACACCTATGATACTAGCTTTTAACATTCCATCATTGTCATCTTTAAAAAAATAACGTAAGTCATAAACAGTTTTCTGTCCTTTCATGCATTCGTGTAAAAACAATCTTCCTTCGATATGTCTAGAGACTCTGCAGGAAGTGTTTGTGAGATTCACAAATGTTTCATAACCGACATCGTTGCAAACAACCATTTTCGTCTCTTTAACGAGAATAAAGATGATAGTTCCGATGAGTATGAAAAAAATACACACAATAAAAAAAAGTTGTTTTCGATACATTTTTTTTCTATCTGAAATAATTCAAAAACCTTCAAAACACTTGTTTTAGATTTTTGCACCGTACTTTATATTTTTGCAAATACTTCTCAAATAATGCAAAACCCAACGCTTGAATATAATATTTACTGTTGTGTTTGAAATATTAGTATTCAAAATCAAAGCATCGCAAATATCCTCGCCGCCTTCCTCTAGCAGTTGAATGTTATCGGTCACAAATTTCTCTGACAGTTCTTGATCACGGAACACTGATTTTATATCCAAATGATCCTTCAGCGCTTCAATGGTTCCCATAGCCAGACGCTGATACTGACTCACTAACTGCATGTCCAAAAGTGCGAGATTCTCATAAATAAATTTTCCCGTCAACTTCTGATACTGTGAAATCTTCTTCCAATCCAGCACGTCACTAAATTCTTCAATAAAACTCTCCGACAAATTCTGATATTGAGACACCGTCTCCCAATTTATTTTGCCAGAATTCTTTCGCACAAATGATTCTGACAATCGTTGATAACGACTTATCAAATTCCAATTTAACTTGTGCTCATTTTCCTGCATAAATTTTTCACTTAATGTCTGATACTGAGACACATCGTTCCAATCCAAGGCATTCCCCAAAATCTCAATAGTGTCTTCACTTAATTGTGTCGAGCTGTCACTTTTTTCCAATCGACATTCCTGCGTTCGTCACCCATTTTCGATAACTTCTCCTTTAAAACACGAACTGATTCCTTCGTCTAACCCAAATTAAAACCGAAACTTTTTCTAGCACGTGACTCATAATTCAAAAAACACCTGTCAAAACTTGTCCGAAACACGCCCGTTCCGAAACAGACACGTACATTAATTTATTCCAGTCAACGTAATTTATTCAAGCATGAAACAGATCACGTGTACCAGAGCATAAAACCCGGAAGTTGAAAAATCATCCAAGCGTGAAGGTCAATGAACGTTTCAAGGTCATGCGTTCGGGTCAATGACCTCTTCAAGGTCAAACGGTGGGGTCAATGACCGGAAATTGTGCTTGGGAAACCCTGTTTATTACTACTAAATGTACACCAGTTTATTACTACAAGCATGAAACAGATCACGTGTACCAGAGCACAAAACCCGGAAGTTGAAAAATCATCCGAGCGTGAAGGTCAATGAACGTTTCAAGATCATGCGTTCGGGTCAATGACCTCTTCAAGGTCAAACGGCGGGGTCAATGACCGGAAATTGTGCTTGGGAAACCCAGTTTATTACTACTATCTAAAATTTTACAAAAAATCTGAAAAGAAAAGTTGTATTCGACAATACGAACATATGTCGATTCCAGAAATTGTGATTTGTTCAAAATATGCATATGAAGTACATCTCTTTAGCTGTAAAATAAAGCAATCTCTTCGTTAACGTTCACAATTAAAAACAGAAAACTTTTTTCTTTCCCTCAGAAAAAATCGTTTCGATGTTCCCCTTTGATAAATAAGTACAGAAAATGCTTCTTCAAGGTCATGCATGACCTTTAAAAGATGGGGGGTGTTTTCCAAGAACTGTGTTCCCTTTGTCCCTTTCCCTTTCACTGGTTTTGGGTGGCCAGGCCGTGCTGATAAGAAAATTAGTTTCATTTCGAGTTCAGTCAGAGAAAGAGCGTGTTCTTTTAACAATCATTTGGATTACAAAATATCGGTATGTTTTGTTATGTTATTCCATTAAAGAATTATTAACTCGAAATTCTTTTATGAAATCAAAAAAAAAGATATATATATATTTTTTTTATCAAACCTAAAATTTTATATACTGTGCAAGTTACCGATTATTGATTATATTAAAACTTTGTGTAAATTAGGGAAAGTACTTAATTTGAAATTATACACACTTTAGGAAATTTTAAAAGCTTGACAGTTTATCACATTTTCAGATAAAAACTGTTTCTTTCAGCGGTGCATGTCATTGAAAAAATTTTCAAAAAATTAAATAGTTTGATTTATTTTAAGTTTACTTTTATTCTTAAAGATAAAATGTACTTTTCTTTTCACATATTAAAAGTGAAAAAAGTGTTTTCGTGTGTGATTATTGTATAAAATTTTGCAAAATATCATTTAATAAATGCTTCTTTAACAAGGTTGGCTAAATTATTTTAAGTATAATAGTTATCGGTTTTATATTAGACCCATAAAATGGTTTCTTTTAACGTTATTAAAATAACGTGACTGTGAAAGACAATTTTTTCGTTTCTTATTTTGATCGAAGAAATTAAGTTTTCCATCGAAAATATTTCATTTAATAAACAATTAAATAAAATTTTAAAAACTTGGAATAAAATTTAGAGATCATTCAAAATTTTGATACATTTTCGAATACTGTAAATAATACCTAGTTAATTTAAATAAATAACAACAAGATATTTTTATAATGTTTGATTATTAAACTATTACAATAAAATCTAAATGGGAAATGTCAGTATATAAAATGATGCAAAACTTATTGAATAGGTTTCTTAATAATTCTTTAATGAATAAACATACAGGCTTTTGCAACAGAATTATCATTAAGATGCTACTTCAGCCAAGTGAAAAGACTCGTTCGGTAATACCAATCCTATGGAAGAAATTTATAAAGATATCTTAGTTGTGTTTTAATATTTTTAAACGATTTTATTTATTTATTTTGCATTAGATAGCTGAAATCAATCAGTACAACGGCCGCAATAGTGTTTAGATTTTCCTTGCAGATATTTTTAATGCGGGCATTTTCATTTTCGGAACCGGGTTCGAAAGGGAAAGCACTCCCAAAAAAAATCTGCAATCAAAATAGAAAAAATAAAGGACTAAAAAAAAGGACGGCCTGAATGCGGATCGATTTCAGCTATCCAATGAAAAAAAAATCATTGGAAAATATTAGAATGCAATTGAGTTATTTCTATAAATTTCTTCCATAGGATTAGAATTAGTGAACGGGTTTTTTCGCTTGACTGAAGTAGCCTCTTAAGTCTAAAAACAAATGGAAAAAAAATCACTCTCGCATATTACATACATTATTAGCATAAATTCAAAATTTTTTCTATAAAAAATGTTTTTTAGAAAATTATTTAAGTGATAATTTGCTTTTGCATAAAAAAATATTTTAAATCATTAGGTACACTTAAAAATATTATAAATTTTCTTAGCTTGAATATTTTTGAAAATTTTCCAAATGCAATACTTGGTATAGTGAATTAATTAATTAGTTTTTTTTCAACTAATAATTCAAAAATTTATATGAATATAACTGTTTAAAAATTGCATTACATATAAACTTTTAAAGTATATAATTAAATAAATTCGCTGTAAAGTATTGTGTTTCGGAAAATTTTCAAAAAGTTTAAAATAAGTAAATTTATAACTTTTTTTGAAAAGTGTACCTAAATTATTATTAATATGTTTGCAAAAGCAGTTTATCATTTAGATAATCTTCCAGAAAATACTTTTTATGCAACAATTTTTAATTTATGCTTAAATAATCTTTATGGCATAGGCAGATTAGGGGCAGGCTTTTGGCAAGCTGATACATAATAAAAAACATAAAAGGCTATTTTGTGGGAAGCTTTGGGCCAAATTTAATCCTAGCAAACACAAATGGCTGGTCTAGGGCACACTTCTGGCTATCTTTTATACTTAATGGCCTTAAATAGAATAATTCTGGCCAATTTGAGGCTGTATAGCACTTTTAGAAAAAAGTTAATGGCACATTTCTGGGCAACTTCTTGCCCTTCTGGCCAATTTACTAGTGGCCGCAATGCGGCCAGCGTGACAGTTTTTCGACGGAGCCGTCACAGCCAAAGATAACGGGCCCCCATCAACTACTTCCGGACAGGGCTAACGAACCCATTAATGGCCCGCGAGTTGTGTGTTTGTTGGGATAGCAACTCCACCAGTTGAGCAATTTGCACTAAAATACACTGCTCAAAATAATTAAAGGATATTTGAAGTTTTATATAAAATAAAGATATAAACGAAATTTTTTTTGCCGAAAATAGAAGAAGATAATCACAAATGCAAATTTTTCTTGTTTTCAAACTGTGTAGTATGCAAATTTTGAGTTCGACGTCAAAAACGTCGCTTCAGCGGCAGCGAATGAAATTTGACTTTCAACTGGATAAAAGAGAATGAAGACAAGGATGATTGGCATGCAGTGATTGCTTTGTTTCGATGAGTACGATGTCTCAGCGAAGTCATTTGACAGATTCAGAAGCTTGGAGAATTGTTGGTAGGTTAGAAGAAAGCCAAACTCAAGCCAAATAGCGCAAACCATTGGAGTGTCACAAAGTGTCATTTCCAGGATCTGGAACCGTTTTTCGAGAGTGGATGTGCAGGCCGAAAACCAGGGCAAGGTCGTAGACGGGCAACAACGCCCAATGAAGATCGGTATTTAGCGTTAACAGCTCGGATACACCGAAACATGAACGCTACTCTTCTCCAACAACACCTTCGCTCGGCTACAGGCACCACTATTTCTACTCAGACTGTCCGAAACCGGCTCCATGCTGTAGGTCTGTATGCTCATCGACCGATGGTATGTGTTAGATTAACATCAAGGCATCGTCGCTACTGCAGGGAATGGACAACCGAGCATGTCAACTGGAGGAGAAATGAATGGAGCAATATTCTGTTTTCTGACGAGTCCCGTTTTTCTGTGCATCCGGATAATAGGCGTATTTTCATCTGGAGGGACCGTGGCAGTAGGAATAATCCTGCGTTCGTGCACGAAAGTGTCAGATTTGGCGGTGGAGGAGTGTTGGTGTATGGTGGCATCTCCATTGACAGGCGCACTGACCTCTACATCATTCGAGATGGACTGGTCGCCGATATAGGGATGAGATCCTCAGACCTATTGTAGTCCCTTAAGCTGCAGCAATCGGAGATAACTTCATTTTAATGGACGATAACTGCAGGCCACATCGTGCAAACCTGGTGGAGGATTTCCTTTTCGAGGAAGGAATCATTCGAATGGAATGGCCAGCGTGTTCTCCAGAAATGAATCCAATCGAGCACGTTTGGGACGCTCTAGGAAGACGGGTTTCTGGCCGCCAACAACCCCCACAAACTCTCCAAGAACTGGAAAGAGCTCTTCTGGAAGAGTGGGGCAGAATACCCCAACTCGTCATTAATAGCCTCATTGAGTCCATGCCTCAAAGGTGTTCAACGTTGCTGGCCGCCCGTGGAAACCATACCCCCTACTGAAAATGATTTTCTTTGAAGAAAACAACTTTTCTTATTCTTTTTTTCTCATATGTACAAATTGTGTTTTTTTCCTTTTGTACACAAATGCGCAATAAAATGCACTTTTTTCTGCCAAACATGTGTAATTTATTCTCATATAACCTACTATGTCTGTCGACCATGTATCAATCAGCTAAAAAGTTTCCCAGATACAAAATCCACCTAAAACTGCAATATCCTTTAATTGTTTTGAGCAGTGTATAAATAGCACCTGGGTGATTCTCAAAATAGGGGACAATTTATGTCTTTCGGCATACAAAAAAAATTGAGAGGTTTTCTGCCATGTTTTTATATTTAGATATGTTTGTCTTAATATTATTCATTATTTGCACTCAAGAATTACTCACTTTTTAGTTAAAAACACCTTAAAATAACAGAATTAATGTTCAAAATGTCATTAGCATGGATGTCCACAGCAGCTGTGCCTTGTGTATACTAGCATTTTTCAAGAGTTAATATCATGTTTATAAAATAAAACAAATGTTATTCTTTCTTTAAATTAATCAAGGAGAGGATTTATCCAATAAATTTCTTTTTAAAAATAAAATTATAGTATATAAAAAAAGAATTAAAGTTTGTCCTCCGTATTCTATTTTCAAAACAAGGTCATACTATAACAGCTGGTTATTAATCAAAATTTCATTTTCACATATGACAATAGTTTGAAAATATAAAGTTTCTCCATGGTAACAAGTAGCCATTTTATCCCAGCCTGACAATAGAAGCATGTATTGTATTTTAAGAATAGAAGTTGAATATTAGGGGCGTACATCAATTGTACGTCATTAGAATGGATAATAATTTTCATGTTTATTTTACAATTAAAATTTGTATTTTACTTATTTGCATTGAACTTTTGTGTTTCAAAAAGCCCCAGAAAGGACTATTGCATTGTGATTATATTATGGCTTATAATCTTATTTAAATTAAAATTTGTCATTAGCATGGACAAATATCAGTGTCATTAGCATGGTTTTTCTGTCCATGCTAAAGACTCCTATGTGCATAAATGTAACCATTGCTTATATTGTATCTTTTATAAAGTTTAATTTTACATATAAATTTAGGTATCACATTTATTATCCCTAAAATATGCATTAAATCTGTCAGAAAATCACTAAGACAGCTTCTTACATTGTTAGTGTCAGAATGTTGGTCATGTAAACAAAGTTTGCTCTTTGGTAATGTTTTTATTCTCCTTATATGTATATATGTAAAAATGGAAACCATTTGCTGAAAAGGAAGGCTAATAAATATAGAAAAAAATATTTAAACAGGAAGAAAATAAAAATTTCTTAATATATTTATTCCATGCAATTTGTTTTGTCATTAGCATGGCTCAAAAAATACTAATTATTTTTTTAAGTTAATTTTTAAATATTTAACTTTGCTGACTACATGTAAAGTATACCTAATACTATATTAACAACACCTATTTTTTTCAAAAATTTTGCTAACAGTAATTTTTTTAAGATTTCACTTTTGAAATTGTCCCCTATTTTGAGAATCACCCACCTATTCATGTCAATGGCTAACAGAATCTGAAGTTTGGTGAAAATTCGTGCAGTAATGAGCTTGAGCAATTGAGATTGAGCTGTTGCGGAAATCGTAAAAAAAGTCAATATAGCAGCGCTACCTGTTGAGTGATTTACCACAAAAACTAACCTGCATCAATTTATATCATCGACTACCCAATTATAATTTTTTATTATATTCCGTGCATTTGTTTTTGAGATAGAGCTCCCACAAAATTTATGTCGCATACAGACAGAATCACAGACAGACATTTTGTAAAAAAAAAAACACGTTTTTTGGAATCTCGGACTCCCAAAACGTGTAAAATCCGTCAAAAACCGGAATTAAAAAAATTTCATGAATCCATACTTTTTTTCTTGTAGAGATAGAAGAAAGTAAAGAGACTAAACGCTGTGCGACATAAACAGCTTGCTACACTTAAAAACTCGTTGGACGTGGCAATCCTAAAACTTTCTTCTATCTCATGCATGTTAATGCTTCAAGAATCGCTAACACAATGCTAAAATTAAATGACAAACTGTGTTCACCCTAAGGATTCTAAAGGCATGAAATTCCGCGCATTAGTTCTTGAAATAGGACAATTGCGGATATCGGGGAAATTATAACATAAAAGCGCTCCTTCTTGATTGATTTATACCGAAAACATAAGCAACAATAATAATTATTAAGCTATCCCAGAATCTGAAGTTTTATGAAAAAGTTCGTTTATTATTCTTCAGAGAGAGCTATTGCGGGAATCTAGAAAATTCAGCATAATAGAGCCACATTTAAGCTATTGACACCAAAACATAAACAGAACTAGTTTATATCACGGATTTACTGAATCTAAAATTTAGTGAAAATCCGTGCATTAATTCTTGAGATAGAGCTATTGCAGAAATCGTGAAATATGCAGCATAGCAGCGCCATCTGTCGAGCTATTTTCACCAAAATGTAAACACCATCAATTCAATATGACCTATAACTCTAATGATGCAATAGCTCTTATGCAAAAATGCATGAATGCAAAATAGGATACGATTTTACACTATATAGTGTAAAATCGTATCCTATTTTGCGGCCACTTGCGATTTTTGACATTTTGATAGATATCTAAAAAATACACGAGGATTTGACCTGAAACTCCAGGTGTGTAAACAAAATAGTACTAGTTATATATTTTCGTGAAGATTTTTTATCCCGAAACATACGGGACCGTCAACAAATTTAAAAAGAATTAATATCTTTTGAATGATCCTACAAAACTAACATAGAAAAAGGCATTCTAACTGTAGATTACTGTTAAATGGCTTATTGTAATAACCTGTGTTCATTTTTATGAGGATAGCATGTATATTCGTAGAGAAATTAAAGTTTTTAAAAAATGCTCCCAAAATATTGCAAAGTTGTTTCCTTGTAGTTTGCAGAGTTCTTAATGTAAAAAGAGTTCTTTTCAAGAAATATGACAAACAATATTGTACACAATACCCTGTAATCACAATTAAAAAATTATAAAAATTGTACGAATAACGAGCAAGTTTACTAAATAATTTTTCACTGCGCATGTGTGAAAAAAAATCAAAATAAAATTTGCATAACGCGTTAGCTGAAAAAATGAAGCAACTTTATGAAAATTTCAAAAACAGCTTGAAAATTCTAAAATTAATCGTCTATAGAATAAACTCGAAATCCGTTGTTCCCAAAAGGGAGCAAAATATGAGGGGCTGTATCTATGTATCCATTGATTAATGTCAATTAGTCATGGGCGATTCTGGAAATTTTGAGAATCGATTAAAATCGATATCGTATAAAACAACATCGATCATAATAAGAATCGATTTTTCAGTTCTAGAATCGATATTTCGATATTCAGGTTCACACAGCACAAAAAACATAATTAACTAATAACCCAAATAACTGAGCTTCTAAACAAAAATATAGTGTTTAACTTAGTGTTGAACTCATGGGGTGGCCCGCGGGGAACATGCACTCTTTGAAACTATAAAAAGTGCCAAGAGCATGTAACTAGGTGGAGAGAGGGATGGTAATAGAAAAAAACGAGGAGATAAAAGCTTTATAACGATATGTTACATGAGATGGTGTGGAAGAAACAAAAAATAAAATCCCCCCCCCCCCCAGCCTGGGTTTGGGGCAAGGTAAATCCCAAACGGACAGAAGGGCGACCCCGGCCCAAATATATCTTTTGTTGAGGTTTCAAAATATGGATTTATAACAAAATAGAACGAGGATTAGACTTTTTAGCTCACAGGCTATCATAGCCTGAGAGCTTATGTGCCCGTCCGTTCTGTATGTATGTGCGTAACGCGATAACTCATGATAAAAATATCCGATCCACTTGAAATTTTGTATGTAGGTATATCCTGACAAGGTGCTTCCCTGATTAGTTTTTGAAGTTCATTCGATATGTATAAGAGGGGGAACGGGGGCTCATGCCCCCCGTTAGTTGATATAAATGGGATTTTCATGCAGAATTAAGTTTTCGTTCAAAATTTAGATTGGGATCATTCTGATGAGGCGATTCCGTGACTGTTATTAGGTGTTCATTGAATAAGTATAAATAGGGAGAACAGGGGTTCTAATCCCCCCCCCCGTTAGTTGATATAAATGGGATTTTCATGCAGAATTAAGTTTTCGTTCAAAATTTAGATTAGGATCATTCTGATGAGGCGATTCCGTGACTGTTATTAGGTGTTCATTGAATAAGTATAAATAGGGGGAACAGGGGTTCTAATGCCCCCCCCCGTTTGTTTATATAAATGGGATTTCCATGCAGAATTAAGTTTTCGTTCAAAATTTAGATTAGGATCATTCTGATGAGGCGATTCCGTGACTGTTATTAGGTGTTCATTGAATAAGTATAAATAGGGGGAACAGGGGTTCTAATCCCCCCCCCCTTAATTTATATAAATGGGTTTTTCAAGCAGAATTTTCAGATTTCGTTCAAATCTCTGAATAGTTTTGGAAGTTTAATGGTTAAGTATAAAAGAGGAGGATAACTCCTTTTAAATTATATAAATGCTAAATGGGTTTTTATTAAGAATTATCTCATTTGCTCTGAATTTTGGATATAGATTTTTTATATGATAAAGCATGTCTTTGATAGTATGGGAGGTTCAATGATTAAGTATAAAAAAGAGGAAAGGGGAGAGCTGTTTTCCCTTCTTAATTTTTTTTTTCGAACGGAATTAACCCTTGAAAATATAAGGCTTTAATGTACATCTAGTATTTGTAGCCTGTGAGCTCAACTGGGCAGTATTCTTTTTTATTTAAAATCGCAGTCATAATTTGAACGAACCTGTAAGTTAAGATTGATGAGGAAGGGACGGGGGCGGTAGGATGGGCGAACATGAAAAAAAAAATAGTGGCACTCTGAGAGTGCCGATAGAAGTGAAACCTTGAACAATTACGTGTGTATTTTTTGAATCGTTAGGATACATAATTTTAAATCGTCAGGAAATACTTTTAAATGAATAAAAAAGGTTCTATAATATTAAATAATATATTAATAATCTATTAAAAAAAAAAAAACCGCGCGATACCATATGTTCAGCTATTGTAGTTAACTCACTATAACTACTTTCTTACATTTTAAAACGCGATAAATACACCAACCAAAATTAGACCATACTATCGATACCTTAATCCTTATCCAAATAAATAATTTTGTATTAATGCCTGTTATAATAGCTGTAGATTACTTTTTGAATTATTCAAATCGGACATTCCATTCAAAAGATATTACGAATTTAAAGATGACAATCTAAAGAAATAATAGCGCTGCTGAGTACTCGGTGGCCAATAAGCTTAGGGATTACGTGTGCAATCAAACGATTGCGGGTTCGAACCCCAGTTTCGCTAATATGTATCAATGTTTTTTTTTCCGAAGAAGTTTGAAAAATTAAAATTTTAACACTTTATGGTTTCGTAACGTGACCTGAAATGATGGGAGAAAATTTCTTATGCTAGATTTGTAATGTATGAAGCATAAGCTTTCAATAGACATATTGTATCAAGAAATGAGAAAAACCCCCTCTGCTCCCCCCAAAAAGGTCCTATAGGGAAAACCGGGAAACTGGAATAGCAAAAAGAACGACGAGAAATGGTTAGCTATACTAGAATTTTTCTCATCACTGTAACTCCTATAGAAGCAAAGTTATAGCCTTTTAAAGATTAAAATGAAGTGAAGAAATAAGCAAAATTAGGTGAGTGATCGACAGGGGGGGAGGGATCCATAGCTCTGGGAGTGCCATGTAGCTTAAACTTTTTTGAAGAAACAAAAAAATATGCCCCCCGGCGGGGCGCAGATAAACCCCAAACGGGCGTAAGGGCGACCCTTTATTTATCTTTTGTCAAGGATTTAAAATGTGGATCTAAAATAAAATAGACCAAAAATTGGACATTTTTAAAACTGTATGCATATTTCGAACGGCCCTGTAAGTTAAAACTGACGCGGAAGGGCGGGATTAGAAGAGACGAGCGTGAAAAATAAAACATAATAAACTAATACTTCAAATAACTGGACTTCTAAACAAAAATATAACGATTTAACCTAGTGTCGAATTAATGGGGTAGCTCGCAGGGGATTACCCTCCCCCCCCCAGACGTTATGAAATTTTATGATTTTTAATGCACAAATTGCGATTCCCCCTCTCTTACAGAGCTGTAAAATATGATGCCTTCCTCCGGAGTCGCAGAAAAATACCTGCATTCAACACTGATTTAGCCTAAAAAAAAAAAAAAAAAATCGAAATCGAATCTAAAGATTGAAATCGAATCTAAAGACCGATCTTACGGGCAGAATCGATTTTACATTTTTTTACCTTCTTTTTTAACTTTACAAGAAGAGAGTATTAGATTCGTGAAAAATTTTGACTTCCCGTTTTCGATGGATTTATATATTTTAGAAGGTTTTTAACACGCTTTCATGGTTTTTAAGAAACACCTGTCTGTGTGTGTGTGTCTGTCACTCTGTGGGTCTGTATACGGCAAAAATTTCTGACCGTTCTATCTCAAGAACAAATGCACAGAATTCCACAAAACTGTAAATTTAGTTTGACCTTGATATAAACAGAATCTAATTAATTTTTGGTGTATATAGCCTAACAGGTGGCGCTGCTATGCTGCATTTTTGCGATTTGCGCAACAGCTATATCTGAATAACGAATGAACGGATTGGCATCACATTTTAGATCCAGTTAGTCCTTGACATGAATTGATGTTTTTTTGCATTTTGATGTATATAGCTTCTCAGATGGCGCTGCTACACTGAATTTTTCACAATTTCCAATCAGCGCCATGTGAAAGGAGGGGGGCGAAAGGAAGCGATTGTTCCGAGCACGGAAATTTAGGGAGTGCCAAATTTTTACTACTAACATCACTTCTAGCCTATCACAAGAAAAAGTTAACTGGAATTGGCTAAATTGGAACTTTGAACCGGGCGCAGTTCTCTTTTCGCACGCCCCTGTTTCCATTTTAGCTTTATCTCAAGAACTAATGCACGGACTTTCATAAAAATTTAGATTCAATTAGTCCTTGATATTATTTGATGCTAATTACATTTTGGTGGAAATCGCTTAAGAAATGGCGCTGCTATACTGCATTATTCATGATTAACGCAATAGCGCTATCTCAAGAACGCATTTTCATCAAAATTCAGATTCAGTAAATCTCTGACATAGATTAGTGTTATTTAGTTCTTGGTGTAAATTGCCCTACAGGTGGCGCTGATATGCTGCATTTTTTATGATTTCGCAATAGTTGTATCTCGCGCTTTCATGGATTTTCATCGAAATTCAGATTCAGCTGGTACCTAATAAAAATTGATCCTGATCAATTTTTGGTGTACATCACTCAACAAAAAACGCTATTTTGCAGGGGGGGGGGGGGGGGTTCTGAGGTTTCTTTAATTCTTCTATCTTAGAAACTAATACAATGAAATTTTGGAATTGGCACATCCGTCTATTTTATCTTCGACTTTTGAAGGAAAATTAAAATTACATTACCTTCAGAGAAATCGATTAAAAATTTGAAAGTATCGATTAAATCGAGTTAGCCGTAGTATCGATTAAATCAATTTAAAAATCGATTTCACTCATCAGTAATGTCAATACAGCCAACACAATGTTGCGCGTGCTACTATATTTGGGTACAGATCCTCATCTTTTTTTCTTCTTTTTGTGATCAACGGATTTTGAGCTTATTCTATAAACGATAATTTTTAGAGTTTTCAAGCTATGCTTTTTAGACTTTCACAAAATTTTCTCTATACATTTAGCTAACACATTACGCAAATTATTATATAACTAGTATATAACTCCGGTCAAAAATGACGGAATTTTCTCTTGCAATTCATTTTTATAATACTTAATACAAACAAACAGAATGAAGATTTTATTATTAAAGAGTTTGTATTGTAGAAAAGCACACTTTAAAAATAGCAATAAATTTCTACATATACAAATGATGATCTTTTTTTCTTCATATTTAATTTTTTAACAAATTTTAATTTCAAAACAAACAGCGATATTATTACAATAATAATAATAATAATTAGCAAAATAAAACTCAATTTCTGAAGATTTCACAAAACATTAAAATTAAATATTGAAGTTTTTTAAATTTTAAAATACATTATCTTTATTAAAAGTATGACTCGGCAGCAGTTTTAGTCAGGGATATATGACAAATTCTTAGTTCAATGCATTTAATCATCGATTACGAAGCTTTGTGTTTTGTTTTTGAATATGGATTTGGTGCCATCTATACGCAGTAAATATAAACAAAAATTTTGTTTTTAAATAGTAGTTTCTTATAGAAAATAGCAGAAGCAAGAGGCATTGATTTAAATAAAAATCGATTTCAAAAACTTCAGCTATGCAACTTTAAAAATTCAATCCTTAAGTTATGAAAACAAAATTTATTATTCTTATTTCTTTTGTAAAATTTTAAATTAAATGTACAGGGTGTCAAGTAAATGACTGACCCATTTTAAAATTAAATAACAAAAAAAAAACGGTTTGAGATAAAAATGCGCGATTTGCGGTATTGTTATTATAATGTCAATAATTTTTTAATCCACGCTTTCTTCAAATAGTTCGAATTTCGGTCAAAAGATGGCGCTGGCGGCATCAGGCTGTAGAAATGCAGCCTGTTTTCTTTTTCTGAAAATGATGATCTTTCCGACTCATTTTCCAGAGTCGAATCTGAGTCGAAATGTTGAATCAACTCTCCACTCAACTGCAGAAATAAGGTTTGTTGATTGGAACGAGATTTAAAACAACATTTAAGATTGAACTATGTCTATTGTAACAACCTATGCCTAATGCAACCTCCTGAGACAAATATCACGGGGAACTACAAAAACTAGTTTAAAATTACTGTAAAACATCTCCAAAGGTGTATCAAACTATGAATAAATATTTATGACAAACAAACATTTATTAAAGAACCCTAGAAATATTTTTAACAATTCTAGAAACATTTAAATTAATTTAAAGGATGTTCTTTAGTGTTTCAAAATCCTCTTCGGAATATGTTATTTTAACCGCTTAACTGATACTCTTTTTTACGTACAATAAATTGAAAATATGGGATAAACGCCGCTTTTTTAAAGCTATTTAAATATGAAAATAATTAATTTTCATATTTAAATAATTCTTTATTATATGCGCCAATTTAAATATTTCCTCTATTAAATGGTATGAAATTGCATTTAAAAATTTTAGTAGTGTCAGAAAACTTTAAGTGATGGAAGAAGCAAACAATTATTGCCAGTACGTTTTACGGGCAAATCAGTTAAATGGTTAAAACAATGGTATGCAAATAGCGTTGCAGAGTCCCCTGTCTAAGAAAAAACGGGTCTATTACTTATAAATCGGCACATTAAATTTTTCTAAATCTTGCAATAAAGGAATCCGTCTACAACAAATCCTGTCTTAAATATAAAAAGTTATTGATCCTGAAGTAGAAAGAAACATACAAAACTACCTGCTAAAGCAAAAACCTGACTAAAACAAAATATTATTAATTATTTCCGAAAATCGAATTCATCCCTACTTTATATTCATATTTTGTCATTTAACGTAACTAAAAATTTTATTACGAAAGCCGTGAGAGATTTTAAGATGTATTTTTCACACACCTCGCTTCCCCCCCCCCCCCACCCACCCACGACAGCTAACATATCTACACTAAAATGGAAGGATACTTAAAACGAAAAAAAAGGCTACCTTTTTTATATCCTGTAAGTCACCCGTTTTCAAAACTTCATTACAAAAAGCATCATTGATATTGAAATATATTTTCGTCCCCCCCCCCCCCCCTTATTTAAATTATTCGGTATCAGGAAAAGAACGAGAAAAAACATTCTGAAAATATCTCCTATCTGACTTGAAATAAGGAATATTATTAAAAATATGATTTATTATCTTTTTTAAAATTATGTATAAAAAAATACCAATGTTCAATTTATTTTGCAATATTTATATTTATACAATTGAACTAAAATAAGTAGACATTCAGTTTTATCTAAAATATCTATGGCCCCACCAGTGGCTGACAGGTTCTGACGTCTCAACTGGTGTTTAAATCAGCATTGTAATAACCATTTCTTTTTACAGTGTAGATGACGCAAATCCCTTCTTCAAAATTTAAACTTGACAATGTGCTAAGAGCATCAATTTGATATTTATTGCTTTTTTTTTTACTGTTATTCGGTATTGCATTACACAAATATAACTTCAAAATTTGTAATCTAGGCTTTTAAAACCGATTCATATTTCAACCTTTGGAATCCAAAAGGAGAAATATGTAGAATCGGGCGATAGTAAATGAAAGAAAGGATCAGGACTGTGGATACTGCGTTGGCTTCTGAAATGTTTTCAACAGTTTTGTCTCATGTAATAATAATAATAATAATAATAATAATAATAATAATAATAATAATAAAAACTAGAAGAAAAAGAAACGAAACTTTATTTCAGTAAAAAGTTTTCGTTAAAATGTTTTGCCATAAAATTGCGTATAGATATTTTTGTTTAGTTTGGTTTATTTAATGTCGGCCGATTATGTACACGTGGGATATAATATAGGTCAGAAAGGGGTGGGATGCCCTGCCTGGGGGGTCTTTCTAAGGGAACCTAATCCGTATTTACACAAGAAAATCCAAGGTTTGAAGAAAACCACGGAAAACTCCGAACGGGGGCGCGATTGGGTTCGAACCCAGCAACTACAGTCTATCAGTTGAGACGTCAGAACCTATCGCCCACTGGTGGGGCCATACATATTTTAGATAAAACTGAATGTCTACTTATTTTAGTTCAATTTTATAAATATAAATATTGCAAAATAAGTTGAACATTGGTATTTTTTATACATAATTTTAAAAAGATAACAAATCACATTTTTAATAATGTTTCTTATTTCAAATCAGATACAGGAGATATTTTCAGAATGTTTTTTCTCGTTCTTTTCCTCATAGCGAATAATTTAAATAGAGAGGGGGGGGGGGGGCAGGACGAAAATATACTTCAATATCTATGATGCTTTCTGTAATGAAGTTTTGAAAAGGGGTGACTTACAGGATATAAAAACAGGTAGTCTTTGTTTTTTCTTTTTAAGTGTCTTTCCCCTTCAGCGTAGATACGTTTGCTGTCGTGGGTGGGGGAGGGGGGAGGCGAGGTGTATGAAACAGACATCTTAAAATCTCTCACGACTTTCGTAAAAAAATTTTTAGTTACGTTAAATGACAAAACATGAATATAAAGTTGGGATGAATTCGGTTTTCGGAAAAATTAATAATATTTTGTTTTCATGTTTTTGCTTTAGCAGGTAATTTTGTATGTTTCTTTCTACTTCAGGATCAATAACTTTTTATATTTAAGACAGGATTTGTTGTAGACGGATTCCTTTATTGCAAGATTTAGAAAAAAAATAATGTGCCGATTTATAAGTAATTGACCCGTTTTTTCTTAGACAGGGGACTTTGCAACGCTATTTGCATACCATTGTTTTAACCATTTAACTGATTTGCCCGTACAACGTACTGGCAATAATAGTTTACTCCTTCCATCACTTAAAGTTTTCTGACGCTACTAAAATTTTTAAATGTAATTTCATACTATTCAATAGAAGAAATATTTAAATTAAATATTACGATTATTTTAGCTTTAAAAAAAGCAGCGTTTATCCCATATTTTCAATTTATTGTACGTAAAAAAGAGTATCAGTTAAGCGGTTAAAATAACATATTCCGAAGAGAATTTTGAAACACTAAAGTATTTATTCATAGATTGATACACCTTTGGAGATATTTTACAATAATTTTAAACTAGTTTTTGTAGTTCGACGTGATATTTGTCTGAGGAGGTTACATTAGACATAGGTTGTTACAATAGACATATTTCAATCTTATATGTTGTTTTAAATCTCGTTCCAATCAACAAACCCTATTTCTGCAGTTGAGTGGAGAGTCGATTCAACTTTTCGACTCAGATTCGACTCTGGAAAATGAGACGGAAAGATCATCAGCTTCAGAACAAGAAAACAGGCTGCATTTCTACTGTCTGACGCCGCCAGCGCCATCTTTTGACCGAAATTCGTTCTATTTGAAGGAAGTGTGGATTACAAATTTATTGACATTCTAATAACAATTCCGCAAACCGCGCATTTTTATCTCAAAAAGTATTTTTTTTTATTATTATTATTTTTTATTGTTGTTATTTAATTTTAAAATGGGTCAGTCATTTACAGGACACCCTGTACCAGTTTTTAAAAGTTTAGACTATATCTATTCGAAATTTGCTTGCATTGTAAACGAAATTTATATTTTTTATCAAATGTCATTTAAATGTAAGGGATATGTAATATTATGTACTACATACAGGGTGTATCTAAATTCTTGGGCAAAATTTTTAGGAGTGATAGTACACATCAAGACAAACAATATTAAATGGGAAACTAAGGGTCCCAAACGTTTTCCGAAGGAGATAAGCGCCATTAAAGTTTAGGGTCCAAAATTTCAAATAAATATAAAAAATGGAAAAATTGGTCGATTGATTTGCGGTTTTCACAAACTATTCTTCATGCCATTATTTTCTTGAAAATAAATTATAAAGGTAAATTTCAAAAAATGTCGATAGAGGGCGCTTTAGACTTTGGAATAACGAACAACTATTTTTTGCCGTTATTTTTTGCATCTCATTAAATGGTTTCGTAAGCTTAGACTTGAACTTAAATTTTGAGCTCAAAATCTGTATAGTTGGAAGTGGTTAAGTAGCACAAACTGAAATGTGTTCAGAGGGTTCAAATTTCAAATGGTTATAAAAAGCGGAAAATTTTGTCGATTCGTTTGCGGTTTTCACTAAATCTACTTTTTAAATGAGCATTTTCTTGAAAATAGATTTTTAAGATAAATTTCAAAAATGCCCATAGAGGGCGCCTTAGACTTCGGAGTAACGTACAACTATTTTTTGCCGTTATTTTTTGCATCTCATTGAATGTTTTCGGAAGCTTAGACCTAAACTTAAATTTTGAGCTCAAAATCTGAATAGTTTGGAGTGGTTAAGTAACGCAAACTGAACTGAGTTCAGAGGTTCAAATTTCAAATGATTATAAAAAACGGAAAAATTGGTCGATTCGTTTGAGGTTTTCGCTATAACTACTTTTTAAATCAGTATTTTATTAAAAATAAATTTTAAAGATAAATTTCAAAAAATGCTGATAGAGGGCGCCTTAGATTTTGGAGTAACGTACAACAATGTTTCACCGTTATTTTTTAAATCTCATTAAATGCTCTCAAAATCTTAGACATAAATTTTGAGCTCAAAATCTGAATCATTGAGAGTAATTAAGTAGCGCAAAATTGAACTGTGTTAAAGGGGGGTGGGGTAAATTTCAATTCCTGAACACAGTTCAATTTGCGTTTTTTAAACCCTTACAACAATTCAGAATTTGAGCTCAAAATTAACCCATTAACGCCCAACGTCCTCGTTTGAGGACGGTTACAAAAACAGCAAGAAAACGGTTTTCCCACCAGTAAAGAAGAAGATAAATATATACCTTCTTTCACGAGACAGAATCCTCGATAAATTTAGATAAAAGTTAATTTGATTTTAAAAGTGATGGGAAATACAAACTTTAAATTTTAGCGAAGAAAATAATTCGGGCGTTAATGGGTTAAAGTCTAAGCTTTTACAAGCTTTTAATTAGTTACAAAAAATAACGATTAAAAATAGTTGTTGGTTACGCTTAAGTTTAAAGCGCCCTCTAACGAAGTTTTATGAAATTTATTTTTAAAATTTATTTTCAAGTAAATACTAACATAAAGAATAATTTTAGCGAAAACCGCAAACGAATCGATCAATTTTTCCGTTTTTTATAATAATTTAAAATTCAAACCTCCCTCCCTTCTTGAACACAGTTTGCGCTACTTAACCACTCCCAACGATTCAGATTTGAGGTCAAAAAATTTAAGTTTATGTCTAAGCTTCTAAAAAAAATTAATGAGATGCAAAAAATAACCGTACACAATAGTTGTTCGTTACTCCAAAGTCTAAAGCGCCCTCTATCAGCATTTTTGTAAATTTATTTTCAAGAAAATACTGATTTAAACAATAGTTTTAGCGAAAACGGCAAACGAATCTACCAAATTTTCCGTTTTTAGCACTTTCCAACAAAGTTGAAAAGTGGTTATGCATTCGGTTTGTCTGGCCGTCTGTCCGTCTGGCTGGATGTCCGGATGTCCGGATGACCGTCTGTCCGCGCTCTGCTCTAACTCCCGTTAATATACTCGGATTGCTATGAAATTTTTATACGTTATTGAGGTTTACCGTAGCACGAACCCTATTGAAAATGAAGTATCTACCATGATTAGTTTATCTACAGAGAGAATCAAAATTTTCCCACTACATTACGGCCTATGAGGAAAAATCATTAATATACTCGGATTGCCATGAAACTTTAGGACGTTATTGACGTTTACCCTAGAACAAGTCCTATCGAAAATGAAGTTTCTACCATGATTAGTTTATCTACAGGGCGAATCAAAAGTTTCAAATTACATTACGGCCTATGGGGAAAAATCGTTTCAAAGGATTTTAAAGATGTTATAACCTGTCAAGCATATTAAAATATGCATTCTATAAAATATAAGGTGAAAATATAGCTATTATTCATTTATATCGCCAAACAAAAGAATTCCATTAGATAATGGTAAAAGGGGGAATTGTGTGTGACATATTTTAAATATATTAAGCTTTTTCATGTATAATAAAAATGATATATGTCACTGAAGCTTAATATAAATTATACGCTACTGTCTTGCATAATATGAAGTACATAGCATTTACATGGCCATACAAAAGATTTCAAATAGTATATTCTTTCCGAAGTACCGTATATGTGTCCGATGATGGCTGATGGAGGGATGAAATGCATTTTAATTATGATATGCGCGTTTAAATTTCGCTAAATATATGCACATTATATGGTGTGTATAAATGTTATAGTTGATATACAGGGCTACCCTAAAGAGCTCACCAACGTTACTGAATATGAGCGTAAATTATTTAAGCGTGGTTCTTAAATAAGCTATGCATTTTTACGCTGAGCTTCACTCAATTCACTGATAAATGTTTGCAGAATATAGATAAAAGGATATACAGGGCCACGCAAAGAATTCGGTACATGGACGTTTATGAATGATGAGAATGTGATTTCAGTTGTTTTAAAAGTGTTTTAGTTTACAATAAATTTTAGCCTAATGCTGTTGTGTAATAAAGGTACAATGTAAACTACAGGGCTGAACAAAAGTATTCAAGTATGTTTCCATCTAATAGTATGAATTGCTGAAAAAGAAATTTCATGCTACTGGGTATTTTCTTGCTAAATTAAATTTTCCCATTATATCAACTGACATAAGAAATACAGGGCTGTTCAAAAGTACTGGAATACATATTTGGGTACATTTGGCTATACACTATTATTTCCCTAAATAACAAAGTTTTGTTAAAGATTTCATTAAGTGTTGTAAAGTGCTTCATAATCTATGCTTAACGCATGATTTTTATTACTTGTTTATAATCATTTGAAATTTGAACCTCTGAATACAGTTCATTTTGTGTTACTTAACCACTCCCAACTATTCAGTTTAATTTAAGTTTACGTCTAGGCTTCCGAAAACATTTAATGAGATGCAAAAATAAGGGTATAAAATAGTTGTTCATTACTTCAAAGTCTAACGTGCCCTCTATCGGCATTTTTTGAAATTTACCTTTATAATGCATTTTCAAGAAAATAATGACATAAAGAATAGTTTTAGTGAAAAGTGCAAATCAATCGACCAATTTGAAATTTTGGACCCTAAACTTTAATGGCGCCTATCTCCTTCGCAAAACGTTTGAGACCCTTAGTTTCCTATTTAATATTGTTTGTCTTGATGTGAACTATCACACCTTAAAGTTTTGCCCAAGAGTTTAGATACACCCTGTATATTAATTACATCAAAGCAGATAAAATTTTGATTTAAGGTCATATGAAAAAGTAATTTTCAGTTTTACTGATGCAGCCATATTGTATGTTATATGTCCACTACAGCTTGAAGAAAAAAAAAAGCTTATTTTATTTATAATAGAAAACAAAATTAAAAAAGTTAAGCGGATAAATGCTAGCATCTTAAAAAATTAATAAAACTAAATTTAAATTCAAATCCGCAACCGCTGAGTAACACAATGGTTTAAAAACTTGTTTGCGAGTCCTTTGTTTCCCAGGATCAATCCTCCGGAAGGGCGAATGCTTAATCTTTTATAATATTCCCAAAAATGCTTCTAAAATAGTTCATAGATAAAAGCACTAAAGTAGTGTGATGAGGGTGAGACGGCTTTTTTGAAATTACTTTAAATGTTGAAGATTTTGAAAAATTTCAATATTTAACAGGTTATATCTACTAAGAGCAACAATATATCCGTGCAGTACTATATTATTTAGCCTGTCCTAGTGGTGCACTTTCATATTCTATAAGAAAAAGTTAGAGGTACTAATGCTTAAATAAGATTTTAAGTAAGGAAAATGGACAAAGACGTCATTTTGACGGTACTTTGTGGCATCATAATAATGCAAAGTAACAATGCCCCATGGAAACAAATAAATTTTAATAAGTAGGTAGGGTTATACTAATAGTTTATGTCAAAAGAATTTTGGTATGTTGTTGCTTGCGAGAGATATGGTGCTCAAAACATACCAGCATTTCACTTTTTATGAAAAATGGCTCTCACAACCTTGAACTTAGACACTTTCTATAGAAAAGAAGAAATTTTTTCAGGGAATCAAAATTGCAGATTTTTCATTAAATATGATTTACTTCATCAAAAAAATATATCAAGGTAATTGAAAAATACAACTATCAAAACATTTTTTTGTCTGAATTTCAAAATAATGGCTCTCAATAGCAAATAATGCTGTGAAAAACCATGAAAGTAAACAAATTTGGCGAAAGTGAAAGTTGAAGTTAATATTTTAAAGCTTTATTATTATTGTTTAAAGTATTTAACCAATAGTAATTTCCGCATTTTAGCATATTTCCAAAGTTAAGATAATGCAAAAGCGCGAAAACAAAATGTAAACAACCCGCCATGACAGTAGTCGCAGGGTTGTTAATTCGGAAATGAAAGGGAGATGTCTACATTTTCCCTAATGTCTCAGTAAATAAATATCACACAGTTAAAAGATTGGTATCAACTTATTCAGAATTAAATAAACTTTCTAACCATGTAAAGGAAAAAAATCGATTTTTGTAATTTTTGAAAGTGTAGTGTCCTCTTAAGAACTCTGAAAATTATATGCAAAACACTTGGCAAAATTTGGGACTGTTTTTATGAAAATCATTTCTTTACAAGTGCACATGCTATCCTCATAAAAATGAACACAGTTTATTATAATAAACCACTTAATCATAATGTACAGTTTGAATGATATTGATGCGTTAGTTTTGACAGGGTTATTCAAAAGATATTCGTTGTTTTTCAATTTGTTGATGGACTCCTAAGGGGTTTTGGGAAAAAATCTTCGCGAAAATATATGACCTGTACTATTATGTTTACAAATCTGGACTTTTAGGATAATTCCTCGTGTATTTTTCTAAATATTTACGAAAACGTCAATAATCGCAAGTGGCCGTTCACCTATGGCCATATGTGGATATCTTAAGGGTGTATTCTGATCCAAACTGCTTATTTTCTGATTTACTTTTAGATTCATTTTTGCTCTCAAACGCATCAAACTGACAAATTCTCTTATTCAGAAACTACATAATGTGCCGTGAATGTCGATTTTTCGATAAAGGCAGAAAACATTGCAAAAAATTCTACTAAAGTTGGCATTTTGAACAAAATTTTCCGAAGCAGGAGATCTTGGAACGAAAAAAATAATCATACTGAGAAAATAATTGTTTAAAAATCATATTCTAATGAATTGAGCGGGGAATGAAATGACACAGCATCTTATACATCTCTTCAAAAATCATCTCAGCAAGTTTCATGTTTTTACTTTTAAAAATGAGTCGGAAAATGTATAGGAAAATTTAGATCTGTTGAAGGTGGAAAAATATTTTTTCGAATACACCCTTTAATTCCGTAATACGAAAATAATAAGATTCCATCTTAAATGGTACGTAATCAATATGGCAAACGTAGGATATTACCTACAGGATATCATTGAATTGATTATGTAAGGATTTAATAAAATGAAGAACGCTTTTATTATTATCTTTTAAAATTCTGATCCGATTTTCATAAAATTTCAAATGACTTGACGAAATTCTCCAACAATTACATAAATAAAATTTCAAATCATTTATTTAGTAGATTTGTGCTGTTTTATGCGAATAGACGAACGGACTAGATGTCAAATATAAATACATCGTTTTTATATAAATAGAACATTTCCCATAGACTTCAATGTAATGGAATATTTTTGAGTGGCTCTGTAAATAAACTATGAAGTTTACGTACTTTATTTTCAATACAAAGCATGGCATAGTAAATCCCAATAATATATATCAATTACAGTGCAATCCAACTATATTATCGCAAGTTAGAGTACTATGTTATAAAATGTTAAAACGCCTAATAGGTTGAAATTTGACTTTCAGAAATTTATATCCAATAGACGATAGCATATTTTAATTCTTTTGTACAGCCGTATATTTTGCCAACTGTCGTTACATATGTATATGCCAATGTTTAGCTGAAATTTAATTAAGACACTCTTAAATCTAGTGAAATCACACTTCCAGAGATTATGTTGACGTTCCGGCGCGCCGTTGTTTTTTGACAAGCATTGTTATGTCCCTTAATCCCTTCTTAAACTGGTGTAAATACATCTTGGGAGCTTTACCCCTTCTATGTTTGCAACATCGTAACCCTAAATGACGAGTTTCAACCTTTTTTTGGCAAAGAAATCATGTGTTTATGAAATCTATGAATATGGTAGATTACGACTGGAACATTTTAGATCAACATTTTAAGTGTTTCATTAAATATGAATTTCGGTAAACCGGAATATCTTTTAAGGGTGTATTCCAATTCAAATTATTCATTTTCTGATTTATTTTTAAATTCATTTTTGCTCTCATATATACATCAAACTAGCAAATTGTCTTATTTAAAAAGTACACAATGTGCTGTACTTGTCAGTTTTTTTGATAAATGCAGAAAACATTGCAAAAAATATGCTGTCAAAGTGAAGGTTTTGCACCAAACTTTCCGAAGCGGGAGATCTGGGAACGAAAAAAATGGTCATACTGAGAAAATAATTGTTTGTAAATCAAATTATAATAAATGGAGTGAAAAATGGAACCACACGGCATCTTATACATCTCTTCAAAAATCACCTCAGCAAGTTTCATGTTTCTACTTTAAAAATTAGTCTGAAAATGTGTAGGTTATGTAGTTATATATAGGTTAAATATATTGGAAAATACGTAAGTTCAAAAATAACTAGCTTTCATTGCCGTAATTTATCTTAAGCCTTTTGTGGATAGTGTTGCCCATTGGCAACAAATTAAATTTTCTCTCCTTGTCATATATTTACCGTTGTCTTTTAGTAACTTTATGCTTTACGTATTCATTCTGACCCTATATTTAGCTTTAATTCATGAACTATACCATAAACGATTTTTTTTTTGGTCAGTTACAAATAAAAAGGAACTTTTGAAACCTTCCATTTCCCTAACCATAGATGGGTTTGTAACAAAAGTAAAAACATATTTAAAATGCAAAATATCATTTTAAAAAGTTCTTTTTCAAAAGAAATGTTTTAAAAAGTTATTTTAAATAATTTTCAGCAAGGTATATATTATAGAAAATAATGCATGCGTGCGATTAATACATAATGTTGCGATTTAGCAACCATTTTAAAAAATCGAAAATACCGAAAAATAAGAGTGATATTTGTCATTATTTTTTCTTTAATGTATGCTCGATAAGCAATGAAATATATTTTTTAAAAGGAAATATATTAAAACTACTTGTTTACATGTGTACAATGGAGTGTAAATGGCCAAAAAACATTGTAAGTATAAGTATACAGCTTTGTGGTCGAGGCTGTTCTCAAATTTAAAATCTTTGCATTTTCTCACACTTTTTTAATTCATTTTCGTCAGAAACACTTGAAATTGGCATGAGTTCTTAATCAGGAACTATGTAATCGTACAATGTTTTCCATTTTTTTAAAATAAAATTACAAAAACCTCTCAGAAAATACAAAAGAAACCTTTGTCGTCAGGTGACAAGAATTTCTTGAAACTTGATATTTTTTTTTTATTTTTCACAAAATATAAAATGCTTTTCCATTCCAAATTGCTTAAATAATCAGACTTGCTAAATTTAAAACTTAATGTTTAAAAATCATTCAAAAACTTTTATGTTGATGAAGATAAAATTTAAGAATCAACTTAAAACAAACCAGCTTACCAAACACACCAACATATGAGTTTTCCGTCCATGCAGTTTTGTTTTGAGATCATAAAAACAATTAGCTCGCTATTTATTTATACTAAAGTATAAAGATAAAACTGTGTGTTTTGAATATTATACACAAAAATATGTTAAAATCTATACTAATAAAATAACAAATCGCTCTGTCTGCGTGTGTGTGTGTGTGTGTGTGTGTGTGTGTGTGTGTGTCTGCGATGGCTAGCAAAATCTATGGGACGTACGAAGCTCAAAATTTTTATGAGAGTAGCCCAATATCTCTCCTGATGCACCTGAGCTTCAGAATTTCGAAATTCTATTTATTAACTGAGTAATTAATTAAATTCCAAAGATCACTCTCATAAAAAAATCGCCTTTTTTCTTCTTTTTTTCTCTTCATTCAGTTATGGTTGGTTGGTTGCATAAAATTTTCGCATAAATAATTAAAAAAGCTGGGAATAGACCTTTAAAATTCATAGACTGGCAAACTGTCAGTTTAAATGATGATTTTTTATCACAGCGGTTGTAAACCATGGAGGAAAAAGATAGGTGGTGGTGAAGTGAACCGAAAAAAGGGTTGCAATATTAAATCATTTATCGCTCAAATTTTAATGTCCCAAACAAAAGCATGTGGAAGTGATTTTGTATTAATAAGACGAATTGAAAGAAATGAATTACAGCCGAAGCGTATTTTATGAAGAAATAGTAATTTTTTAAAATGGTCTTTTTTCTATTATATTATTTATTTTTAAAAAAATGTTTGCTTTTAAAATAATTGAAATTGATAAATTCGAAATAATTAAATGTCAAAATAAAATAAAATAAAATATTGAAAACATTTGATTTGAACTAAAAATTGTATTACTAAAAGGTTTCTTTTTTTTTCAGAACTTTTTAATACTTTATAACGTAGATGAAAATATGGTTTTAATATAACAACATATTAATAACTCTATATCAATATATAAAATATATTTATGAAAACATTCTTTTAAAATCATGCGCGAAAACTTAAATAACAAATATTAGTCTAAAATCTAGATTTCAGAGTGCAGACGATTTTAAGACATTAACGAAAGAATGCTAACTTTTCAAGCAAAATCTTAAATGATGCTTCTATATTGATATTTCAAAGTGACGGCTAGGTTACATTTATGTTATATTTAAGTTACGGTAGGGTAATGTTAAGTCGCAGTTAGGTTACAGACAGATTATGGTTATGGTACAAAAGTTTACGGTTAGGAATTTGTCCACAGAGTCAACATTACGCATGCTTTGATTAAAAATATACACTTTTGTTAAATGGCTCTGAAATTATAATACTATATACCAATCTTTTATCATCGCGTATCGATTCATTCAAGGTATAGTCGGATTTAAGAATGATATAATTAGTTTGAAATTCAAAATATTTCACTTGGGATTTCTATGTGAAAAAAATAATTAGTTACGTGATTTAACAGTGATTTTTACGGGTAAATATCAACACTTTAACACGAAACTAACGCAATCGTTGGATACATGTTCCCTCCCGTGTTTCTCATTGCTCATTTTAAGTATTTTTAGAGCTTAATATTAGTTGTTGTTTTTAAAACCGATTTTTCACAAAGTCAGCTGCAACGTATTTCAGACAATGCATTTCTGCATGCTTCCAGTTATTGATAAAATCATACAAATTTCAAGTTCGTTTAATATTGTTAATACGGACCCGGGCAACGCCGGGCGGGTCAGCTAGTAGAAAATAAAGCCTTTGTGCACAAATGTTTAAAGATAGAAAACCAACGATTATAAATGCACAAATAAAGTATTAGAAGGTAGCAAATAGCTATTTCGAATCTACTATCGAGATTATTCATCAGTGCAAAACTCAGCGAGCTAAAAATATAAATAAAAAATTCCTTGGCTCAGTTTTGCTATTTTTAGCTCGCTGAGTTTTGCACTGATGAAGAATCTCGATAGTAGATTCGAAATAGCTTTTTGCTACCTTCTCATACTTTATTTGTGCATTTATAATCGTTGGTTTTCTATCTTTAAACAAAAATATGTGTTTCGCATATTACGCAGAAATCGGTGTAAGAATAAAATATTACACATTTATCTGTGTATTATACAAATAACACAAGATACTGTGTTGTTTACATATTACACAAATGTATGTGTAAGCGAGAAATATTACACAGACATATGTGTATTCTTGTGAAATTTACACATTAAAGTGTGTAATTTAAGAGTGATAAGATAACGTTTACACATTTAGTCTTATTATCAGATTACACAGTTAATTTTTATTTTTTTTTTCATTTACACATTAGGCGTGTATTTTGACAATTTAACACACCAGTTTACACATATAGACAAATCGTTTTTGTATCATCAATATACCTGTTTTTATGTGTAAATTTACGCATTTATTTTTTAGAGTGCAGTGCATTAGAATAATTATGCCCCTTGGCAGCCGTAGCCCTTCTTATGGATGCTGTAAAACT
This sequence comes from Maratus speculifer, assembly GCA_964019185.1. Lineage (NCBI taxonomy): Eukaryota > Metazoa > Arthropoda > Arachnida > Araneae > Salticidae > Maratus > Maratus speculifer. Next base: position 162,256,863 of record OZ025299.1, read on the forward strand.
GCTCATGAAAGATAAACTTGGAGATATTGACATAAGTTTTAAAAATTTCCTTTCGACCTTTTTTAGTTATATTTTTTAAAAAAATGTAATGATTAAATGCATGATTGCTGTACTCAGTTTACTTACAGATTTTGAAGTGTGTAAAATGCTGCATTGCCGATATCAACGGCAAAATAATTTTAATTTTCGCTTTCTTTAATTTTTTTTCAGAAAAACAAAGATCACCCTGGAATATGCTCATGGTAGAAATAATTTTGCCTTAATAGTCATCTACTAGTTCGATGTAGGTGGTCTCAGACTATGCGAGGGAATTAAAATGAAATAAAATAAAATAAATGGAATTTCTCTTTGAAATAAATAAAAAATGGCAAAGGAAAAGATCATTCTAATGTGAATTTTCTTTTATCTCCCAATATTATTCCGACGCTTTGTTTAAAGTTAAATTTAGAAATAGTTAAATTTTTCATTAAAGTGGGTCTGTTTGCTTTTTATTGTTTGAATATAGCCCATCCTGAACGCCCGTTTAGGCGGCTTTATTTTTCAAAGAGTTACTCAAAAATCATTATTTTTATCATTATCTGCGACTGTAGCATATCTCTTGTGTAGAAAGGCGACAGAAAAACGGTTGTTGGTTTCAAAGCAAGATATAACTAATTTTTTTAATTTAAATGCATACTTTTCCTCATTGTTTAAACACAATAGAAATAGAATGGTCATTTACGTTATGCTTATTGTTCATTTACTCTTATTTCTTAATATCTCGTACAAAAAAAGAAAGGAAGAAAGAAAGAAAAACAGAATTTAAATAACATCACACTGGATAGCGGCCTAAGAAGAAAAAGAAAAAAGGACAGAAAAAAAATAACTGAGTCTAAATAATAACACAAAACAGCTTATTCTGGAGTAGAGAGCTTATTCTGGAGAGTTCTTATATCGGGTCTGGTAATTCGGCTTTACCTGAACCTGATCCGATTCGCGATTCAGATATGGCTGGGTTAATTGTTCATTTTTCATAGTGAGTTAGGTTCAGTTTGGGTTGATTTTAAATGTTTCAAATTGAGCTTTGATTATTTCGAATTGGGTTCGAGTTGACCCAATATTCCAAAAGAAAATTCTGAATATTTTTCCGTTGAAAAAACTGTATATTTGAATATTAACGAGTGTATATATAGTCATTTTTATACAAGGAATGTAAAATTGATATTAAATATACAATTATAGACTAATTTTCAATAATTGTATTAAAATATGAAAAAAAAAATTATATAAAGGAATCTGTTAAATAACATTAAAATAAGGTAATTTTAAGAATAATTTTCTTTGTAACATCAAACGATTTCAGTTACAGCTAAGAAAAAAAAAAAAAAAAAAAACTGTAAATCTTACAAGTTATTCTTATTAGGTAGATTCGTATGAAATACTGCCTTCCGTTGAGTTTCTGTTTTTGTCTTCAGGGGTGTATTTAATTATTTCTTCGGCATTTTGCTGCTAATTAGCGAAAAATTATATTTTTTTATACTTAACCTCACATATCTTTTTATACTTATACTTGCGCCTTTTCAACTTTTTGCATCCAGAGGATGCCGTCACAAGACATTGCACTACTGTGGCTCCCTTTCAGCTTTTAGACGGTGTGTTGTTTTTTAATCCCATCTGTTTTAATTATCATGCATTTACTAAAACCCTTTATAAACATGTAAAAAGTATTAATTTAATGGATGATTGTAAGACATGATGATTAAGGATTCTCGGAAGTAATCTACAAGTGTATCAGTTGAGTGATTTACTTTTTTTTTTTTTAATACATTTTTGAGAACTGTCCATCACTAGCCATATCCTAGTATCAATTTTAGGTAGACACGTGAAATTCAAGATAACGAGCCTATGAAAAAAATTATTAAACATGTATTTCAACGGTTTTACAAATCCGCTTTCCATCCGCCCCCCCTCCCCCCCCCAACCAAAAAGATTAACTGGTGGTACGAAAATTTAGGTAATTCCGTCATATTTTAGCAGCAATTTTAGATAGAGGTATGAATTTGAGGTTACCTAATCTGCTACAACAAACTTAAGCATGTATTTAACGAATTTAGAAATTTCCTCCTAAGCCGATTTAATGGGGTGGTCGCACTTTTGGTGCATTTTGCCATTTCTCTGCAGCAGGTTTAGGTAGAAGTGAGAAATTCAAAATAGCGCCCCTACTAAAATAATAATTAAACATAGTTACGTCAGACATTTTAGACTTATTTTGTGTATTATTTCGTTAAAATCGACTATGGACTATGAACCAAATAATGTAAAATTATACGAATAAGACAACAATTATGAATGTTTGATTAGATTTTAAGATTTTTCTTTTTTTTTTAATCTTCACCAGACGAATTTCGTTTGAATCAAGTTTTCATTAAAAAAACCGACCCGCGTAGCGGGCGAAGGCTGCAATTAAAAATGAGGCTGCCGTTAAAAATAAAGAAATAAATAAAAATAAGATTTAGTATCATTTATCAAAGAAATTTTATGTTTTACTAGCTGACCCGCCCGGCGTTGCCCGGGTCCGTATTAACAATGTTAAACGAACTTGAAATTTGTATGATTTTACCATTAATTCGAAACAGGCAGAAATGCATTGTTTGAAATACGTGGCCGCTGACTGTGTGAAAAATCGGTTTAAAAAACAACTAATATTAAGCTCTAAAAATACTCAAAATGAACAATGGGGAAACGCGGGAGGGAATATGTGTCCAACAATTGCGTAATTTTTGCGTGAAATTGTTGGTATTTCTCCGTAAAAATCACTGTTAAGTCACATAACCATTTTTTTTTTTTTTTTTTTTTTTCACATAGAAATCCTAAGTGAAATATTTTGAATTTCAAGCTAATTATATCACTCTTAAATCCAACTATACCGTGAATGAAATCGATACTCGATGTTAGCTAAAAGGTTTGCATATGGTATTATAATTTCAGAGCCATTTAACAAAAATAAGTGTATATTTTTAATCAAAGCATGCGTTATGTTCACTCTATGGACAAAGGGTATAGCGAGGTAAGAATGGCGAAATGGCCCCCATGGTCAATGACTGAAATATTATTTGTACTATTATCAGCACTCTAAGGCTGCGTGCACACAAAAAGTTTTTCTGCGGTTTGCAGGCGGCGCCTTTCAAGTCCGCAGGCGGCGCGTCTGATGTTAACGAGCTTTCCAGTTGAACTTCAATCCAAGTGTAGGACGGGAATCTCTCCCTTCAGTAGAGTTTAAGATAGTGATCTCCCTGACCATTGTATCTCCCTCGTTTTGTATTGTCAGTAAACCGCAAGTGGGGAGTAACAAAAGCTAGTTCCAGGAAAAAAGTTTAACTTCAGAGCAGTTATGTTCGTCTAGACCTTAAAAGAGTACGAAATGCAAGGACATTGACCCCTGATCTTGACCTGTCTTTAAGATACTCTATAAAGTTCATACGCACGCCGTTATTTTTTAAATGTATTTTTCTGAAAAACTATAAAAGCTAGAAAGATGGGACCAATTGCGTATATTGAGAGATACTTTGAAAAATATTCTGTATTTTTTTCAGAGTTTTCGTGAAATGACAACTGTGCAAAATAATTAAACAATTATAAAACTTTTATTTTAGTACTGTTCTGTTATGTCTACCGCGCCAAAAAATACATATAATATTTTTTAATTTATATACTTATAGCACACAAGAAATGATCAAAATCAAAGAGTCGCTTCTTTGAGTAATCAGGCACGTAGCCAGGGAGGGGGCTAAGGGGGCTGAAGCCCCTCCCGAAAGTTTGAAAATACAAAATTATCTGTATTATAAAAAAGAAAGTTTTGTTTGTTTTTATTTTCCATTACATTAAAATCTATTGAATTTTTAGCTGTAAAAATATCTAATTACAGTTAAGGTTATTCTTTATTTTTTCGGTTTTTGTGATATATTGTTTTTTAATAGGTATATACCACTAAAAATATAAATTCTTTTTAAAAAGTAATTTTTACTGTCTTTATGCGCAGCAAAATGCGATCAAGTGTAACTTCTTATCATTGATTTGGCTAAGAAAAATTAAGTATAATACGCATACGACATAAGAAAGGTCACGAAAAATGAGGAAGACTATTTTCTACATGTTTCAGTCATTGGAAAAAGGCTAAATGTTTTTCTTAAAACATATACAATTAGATTATCTCAAACCGTATGTTATTTTAACAAACTTTAGATTTCTTCAGAAAAATAAAAATAGAATTATTTCATTGTTGAGTTTTCAAAGAGCTCCAGTAAAAGAAGAAATTAGAGCAGCTCTTGAACTAATACTTGAAACAATCTTATTTTGTGCCGAACAAAATAGCCACTGACCACGATGACGATCGTCTAACTTCAGAGAAATTGGTATAAAAAAGACTAGCCTAGAGTTTTTTTAAGTTTTGAGCAAAGCGAATGAATTGAAACGAGATATTATAAATATCCTTAGAAATGCTATTTACTTTACCCCATAAACTTAAGATGAAATCATTCGAATATTCTGGGATACAGTTACCGAAGTAATAATTATCAAAACTAAGTATCGCGATCTGTTTTAGCTTAATTGCTGATGAAACTATGGACATTTGAATCGCAGAACAGCTTTTCATTTGTGTTTGATATGTGAACTATTAAAAAATTCACAAAACCCAATAATTCGGAATTTTCTTTTGCGTTTTATTCCAATAAATGTCTTCTGTTCCAAAAATTCAAGAAAAGTAATATAACAACATTGTGATGAACTATGTCTTGGCATGTATAAATGCGTAGGCGTATGACAAAGTAGCCAATAAGTTTGGTCACGTCAACATTGTTTATTCTAGAATTCTTCAGAGTATCTAAAAATTAGATACCTCCTCTGTGAAAGCCATTGGTTAAATTTGCCTTGTCCAATAGCATGCTGATTCCCGTCATTCGAAAGTATCATGGACTTGTTAAAACAGCGACAAAAGTTTTTAAAAATCACTTGAAGGCAAATTTAGCGCTTCAAGAAGCAATTGCATCATATATCCTAGAAAACAAAAGAAAATGACTTCTCCGAATTTGTGAAACAAATTTAATCGAGAGGCATGATAGCATATTGACTTTTGTTGAGCTACTTAAGTACATTTGTATTAGCTCAGAAAATATTTCGAAAAATACATGGAAGATTTCTTCAACAGCTGAAGCTTTTTTGGCAGTCAGGGAGAAGAATCATTTTCGCATAAGCTTGTCTGTTTGTCAGAAGGTTTTCTGTCTGACAATCATAGTAGGTTCAAAAAAAAAAAAAAAAAAAAAAAAATCTTGTGATATAATATTGGTTGTAACCCATGCTAAAAGATGTCTAAATGCTTTACATAAATATGCAGAAAAATGAAGTAGATATCTTTTATGAGATTTTATTGTGCGTCAAAACTTCGGGAAGGCGTGTTCCAAACTGAAATAAAGATCCCAAGACTATCATTTAGATGACAACAGGTACAAACCCTCAAATTACACCCACTGACAAATATTACAATATCACGGTCTTATTTGCCCAAGATAAAAGTCTTATTCAAAATTTAAATTAGCGATTCATTTCGAATGAAGACATTCTTAAGAGATTCCCAGTTACATCTTCCAGAATGTGCTTCACTGGAAAAAGCAAGCAAATTAGAGAATACGATGCAATATTTTCAGGATAAAGTGTCAAATGAAAGCTAAATATGAATTAGGGTGCAAACAAATTGCTAATGTTGACACCGACACAGAGATTTTAAAAGTTTTAGTATTGTAATGTGACGTATTACAATAAAATCAAACACTTTCTGGCAGTTTTGGTTGAAAGCAGAGTATCAACAGTCAGTGCTGAAAGGTATTTTTCGGCAAAGAAAATAATTAAATCTTTGACTCGAAGCGTTATGGTCGATGACAGACTGAGTGGCTTTTCAATGATTTTCATTCATTGGGAAATTGCAGAACATTTTGATAAGTCAATCAGCATCATGGCTAAGGAGAAATTATGATGATTGCTTCTGTTGCACTAGTAAACAGAATTCATGATTTGAAGTGGCACTAGTAAACAGAATTCATGGGGTGGCCCGGGGAGGACATTCCCCCCTCTCCCGGAGCAATGAGATGCCCCCCCCCGGAAAATTTGTGATTTTGTGTTTTCAAAGGTCAAAAAGTACAATTTTCCCCCAGAACAGTATAATGTCCCCCCCACCGGAGCCCCCAAAATCTCTTTCGGAGAAAAGTGCCTGAATTCAACACTGCTAGTAAATTTATTAAATCAAGATTATCATTTATAATTATTATAATCAGAGAATGTGAAACACAAGCATAATTTTTATGATAATATATGACTATAAATTTTTCTTTCAAAAAAATAATGCGTGTAATTTATTTTATTTATGGATCAATAGTTTCAAGACTTCGCACTCGTAATGTCAGATTCTCGCCATGTTAACATTAATCCTGTGTTTTAAATCAATACGTATTACTTGTTTGCATCTCAATATTTTACGTTTTTTTCATAGGATACTTGAGGCTCATCTCAATCATTGTTAATTTGTACTTTTTAAGTTTCGCAGAAAATTTTTCCTAAAAACTCTCCAGTTTTCGAATCGGTTTGGAAACTGGAAGTGCACTTAAAATTTAAAAATTGCAACAGAAATTAAAAAAATTAAATATGAAATAATAATATTTGACACAAGTATCCTATGTAGGAACACGCATTAGGATAAGCCTAGATTATTTTTAAATTTTTTACTGGTTGTTATTCAAATTACATTTGTAAGAATAAAAAAAATTCCAAAATTGAGCCCCTCCAGAAAGAAAATCCTGGCTACGGGCCTGTGAGTAATATCTAAGAAAATAGAAAAGGTTAAAATAAAAATTCTAAATAGAAAACTAAGAAAAAGAGAAAAATTCATACCGGACAAATTTAAAAGAAAAAGTAACACTGATATACGGCTAGTGACCCACTGAAATACGGCTACTGAGCGGGTAAAGCAGTGAAATTAGCGATCGCTATCGTCCCCGACGTGCATGCACAGAGATAGTCTAGGTAGGGAGATTTTGCTAATTTGATCCACCAGTTAGTGGATAGTTATTATGATACGATTATACCTACCTTTTCTTTAGTCTTGCTGTATCAAGGCAACAATACATAAACAATTGCCTGGTTTGTTATAATTAGGTGAGAATAATTGTTTACGCCCGTCGAAAGTTGTATGGTGACAACATGTTCGTGTAATGTAAAGTTCGTGGAAGAAAGAAAGTTATCGCTACTGAAGAGGATGCTAGATTATATAGTGACTCGAGCGAAAAAAAACAGTTTCTGTTGGTGACATATTATGTGGAAAGTGTCGGCTTATTATTTACGATAGTAAATCAAATGTCGCATCAACTTCTGCAACGTCTACCCTGATTGAATGTGAAGGCCAAGAGGAGTCTACTGAACATTTAAAAGTAGAGGAAACATCTTCGATTGCTTCATTTCAACAAGAAAGTGATACGATTTAGCCGCGCAGTTCCGAAAGCTACGAGGATGATGATGATGGCAATGATGTTGTTTCGTATGTTGCCGATAACAACGAATTTATACATCTACATATACCACGTATTGCATCTACCCACAAGTATTGCTGTATATGTCAATCCACAATAAACTTAATGCCAGTACCATTTGAAGCACGTTACAAGGTTTATACAAAAATTGGGATTTTCATACGACAGGGTAACCGTTGTTGCTCCACACATATAATAGGAAAATCATTTTATGAACACGAATTGGTTCACCTATGTGTTATATCTAACACCAACAAAATAAGCTCTAAGGAAGTTTCACATTTTTTAAAATCGCTTTCAGAAAGAGCAGAGATGTCGCTTTTCGAAAAAAAATTATGAAAATGATATGCCTGAAAATCAGATAAAGATATTGACAGGACTTTGCTGGCAAAACATAATTGAATTAAGGCAGCTATTAACTTCTATGCGAAACACAAGCGTACGTACTACAACCCAAGCGTTAGTTGTACTCTTGTTTAAATTAAAAACTGGAAATTCTAATTCAGTGATAGCAGGAGTGCTGGGTTTACCATACGAACAACATGTGTCGTCATTTTTTAAAGAAGTATTAAGAAGTTTTGAGGCTGATATTTTGCCTTATTTTGGATTAACGCCCATTTCTCGAGAAGATTTAATAAAAAATACAAGTTTAACTGCTCGAATGTTATTAAACCTTAGAGATGATCCGCTGGTATTGATATTTGACGGCACATATATTAGGCATAAAAAAAGCTCTAATAATGAATATCAGCGAAAATCGTATTCTGGTCAAAAGAATACCCATTTATGTAAACCGTTTACAATTTGTACCACGAACGGGTTTATAGTTGATTTTGCTGGGCCATTTTATGGTACGGAAAATGATGCTACTACTATGAAAAAAGAGTTACAAGATGCTAAACTTCAAACTCTATTACGTCCAAATGATATACAGTTGGCAAAAAAAGTATTTGTACACTTCATTTTTTTTAAATTATAATGAAATTAAACAAAAGATTTAAGCAAAAAATACTGTAATACATTAATTTAATGCATTATAATATTATAGACGCAAAAACAAAATTAAACGAATCGATTTTTTTACATTATAATAAACAAATATATAAAAATATAATGCAAAAAAAGTATTTGTACACTATATTAATGTAATATAATTAAGGAAAATTTAGTAAAATGATACAAATTAATATTTTGTGTGAATTGATTTAGCATTTATGATTACTTCTAGATGGTGTGACATAGATTCCACCAACTTTTTTGTAGCGGTCTGATTAATGTTATTCAATGACACAATAAGAGCTTCTTTAAAACTGTTTTTTACTGATACATATTTTTTTCCGGATTTTTGCATCCAATAGCATTTGCAAATTTTCTATTGGATTCAAGTGTAGAGATTTTAGAGGAGTTACCAGTCGTCTTCGAGTATTGTCATAACCATGTGCTGGTGATCACAGCAGTATGCTTTGGTAGTTATACTGCAGGAAGTGAAAAGCTTTCTCTACGCATAATTTCTTGGCACGGTTTAATAAATTATGTCGCGACACATCAATGTATGTTAAACCTGTCTTTCCATTGTTAATAAATTTTAAATGTCCTGCTCCATTAGAAGCTATACACCCCAAAACTATAATATTCCCCCCAACATGCTTGATAGTTTGAAGTATACGTTTTGGATCTAGAACAGTTTTATTTTTTCGCCAATTTTATCGAATGCTTGGTGGTAAGAAAATTCCGAATTTTCCCTCATCAGAAAAAATTACTGTTTTCCAAAAATCCAATGATTTACTTCTGTATGCGAAAGCGAATACTATGCGTTTTCGCCTATTTGTTTCGTTGATGAATGGATTTTTCCTTGAGGTTCTTCCTTTTAAATCTGCATTGAGAAGAATATTTTTTATTGTTTGAGGTATTACTCTGATGCGAGAAGATGTTGCAATGTCTCTAGCAAATTTTTGAACCGAACGCATAGGATTTTTTAAAGCTTTTTTAACAACACTCCCTTTTTCCCTCATTGTTAGTTTGCTGAGAAGTCCTGGTTTTCATTGAATTTCGATGCTTTTAATTTATTCATAGTTTCTCACTATACATCCAATTGTTGTAAATGGTAATTTAATAGCTTTTACAAGTTCTTATTGCGAATTTAAATTTTTATTATGCTCAATAATAGGATTTCATATATCTAGAGGTGCCTCTCTAGTTTTAGATTCTATACTCAATTACTTCAAGAGCAAATTGGATTAAATGTCAGGCAAATATAATATGAAGTTAAAAATTATTAACAGCTTCTGTAAAAGTAGTCCTTTTGAACGATAAACACTATAAAACACAGTACATATCAGGATGGAGAAATGTACAAATACTTTTTTTGCAAGAAATTTTTAAACTTTTCCTATTAAAAAATTATTTTACATCTTTATCGAAATTTTCTGCTGTGTAATTTAAAACACACGGTAAACAGACTGTATTAAAACTATTTTTGACAAAATATCTGTTTTTATTGGGTTAAAAATAAAAAAAATTAGGGTGTACAAATACTTTTTTTGCCAACTGTATTTGTTGTAGATCGCGATTTTCATGACGCCGTTGACTATATCACCAAAGAACACTACGCCGTATTAATGCCAGCAGGTAATCGAGCCCAGTTAACTACCGAAGAAGCCAACATGTCACGACAGGTGACTAAAATCCGATTGGTAGTCGAAGCTGAGCACAGGGCCATTGCTCAGAAATATCATTTGCTTCATTACAATCTTGATAATAAAATACTTCCAAAAGTAAGTCTATTACGCAGTCTATTATGTCGGATTTTTGCACCACAAATTCAGTAAGCGATTAAATTCTGATGCAGGCTTAAATGAGATAATTGTTCAGTACATTAAAGAGCGAATGACGTTATCAAACTCTTTAAGTGAAGAGGTAAAAAAGCAGCACTGGAATCGTAGAAAAACAGCTTTTCAACGACTGGTATCATCAGAAATTTTAGATTTTCCACAACTAAATGAAGGACAATTAAAAATAATATTTACAGGTTCCTATCAGCTATCATTTGCTATTTCATACCTGGCTGAAATAATGGACGACACGAGTAATCTCTGCATATATTACGTTAAACAAACCCCAAATATTATCAAGTAAAAGGTTCGTTCCAGACACTTAAATAGTAAATAATACCGGGTGTTCATTGATTATGTTCCTAATATTAACAATATTGAAGGAATCCGAGGATATTGTTGCGATTATCCGAATGGAAACAGGACAGTTGGATGCTGCGCCCATGTCGCAAGTATATATTATTTAGCTCATGCGAGATATCTATCTCGTATTTTACGTCCTGCTGAAATTCTGTCTAACATTTTTTTAAATGATGAAGTCACTATTGTAATAAATGAAAATAGTGATGATGATGATTGAAATTATATTTCTTATGAAACTATAATAAGTAATTCTAAATAAAGTCCTCTTTAATTAGTTCCTACCATCCGTATTCATACTTAGTAAATTCATAATTACTCAAAGAAGCAGCTCTTTGATTTTGATCAGCTTTTGTGAGGTAAAAGTATATAAATTAACCCTTTAAGCTCTGGTGGGCAAATTTCTTCAAAATTCCAAATGTCACTTTGGCTCCAGTATTTTGCAAAGAAAAAAACAGGTTAACAATATTCACGAAAAAATGCATTTAACTTTTTTCAAGTAAATTTGGTGGAATTTTCTGGTGCCGTTGTGACATTTCGGAATTAAAACTATGTGGTAGAAAATTCTACCATCAGAGCTCAAAGGGTTAATCCTTTCCGGCGCAGTGTGTCCGGTCAGGACACACCTAATTATAATTCCAAACTTGCAATTGAAACCAATAATATTTTAATAAAATTTTGCTTTTACGATAAAAGCTTAAATTAAGGAGTTCTTGATTTCTTAAAAAGTCGTTTGTAAATTCCCGTGTCAGTCGATAATTTCTCATTTTACTAACAGAATTTGTCCGCGCCGGAAAGGGTTAATGAATATTATATATATATATATATATATATATATATTTTTTTTTTTTTTTTTTTTTTTTTTTTTTTGGCGCGGTAGACATAACAGAACAGTACTAAAAAAAAAAAGATTTATAATTTGTTTAATTATTTTGCACAGTTGTCATTTCACGAAAACTCTGTAAAAAATACAAAACATTTTTCAAATTATCTCTCAATATAGGCGATTGGTCTCATCTTTCTAGCATTTGTTGTTTTTCAGAAAAATACATTTAAAAAATAACGGCGCGCGTACGAACTTTTTCGAATATCTTAAAGACAGGTCAAGATCAGGGGTCAATGACCTTGCATTTCGTACTCTTTTAGAGTGCTGATACTAGTACAAATAATAAATCAGTTTTTGACCATGGGGGCCATTTCACTATTCTTACATCGCTATACCCTTTTTTTTTAAAAGATGAAGTCAATATTGTAATAAGTGAAAATAATGATGATGTTTGAAATCATATTTATGATGTAATTATAAAAGATAATTCAAAAAAAAGGCCTCCTTAATTAGTTCCTACTATCCGTGCTCTTACTTAGTAAATTCATAATTACTCAAAGAAGCACCTCTTTGATTTTGATCAGCTTTTGCATGGTATAAGTATGTAATTGAAAGAATATTACACACACACATATATATATATATACTCTGGTGTCCAAAATTTAAGCATAATTGGTAATTAAGTAATTATTTTTAAGTAATGAAAGAAATATGAATCGGAATGTGCTGAAACTGCAGGTGTGTAAACAAAATAGTACGCGTCACATATTTTCGCGAAGAGTTTTCCCCGAAATCGAACAGGGGACCGTCAACAAATTGAAAAAGAACGAAGATCTTTTGGATAACCCTGTCAAAACTAATGTAGCAAAAGCATTCAAACTGCACATTATGATTAATTGGCATATTGTAATGTACTGTGTTAATTTTTACAAGGATAGCATGTATACTCGTAGAGAAATTAAGGTTTTTATAAAAAAAGTCCTAAGTTTTTTGCTTATAATTTGCAGAGTTCTTAATATAAAATAGTGTTCTTTTTTGAAAAAATGACAAATATCATTGTACACAATATCCTGTCATCAGAATTAAAAAATAATAAAAATTGCATGACAAATGAGCAGGTTTACTAAATAATGTTTTACTGCGCATGCGTGAACTCTATAATTTCATTTGCATATTATGTTAGTTATTTGTATAGAGCAACTTTTGTGAAAGTCTCAAAAACATAGCTTAAAAATTCTGAAAATTATCGTTGATAGAATGAGGTCAAAATCCTTTATTCCCTAAATGAAGCAAAAAGATGAGGGGCTGTATCCATATTCCATTGTTTAGTGCCTACACAATATTGCACGTGCAACTATATTTAGGTAAAACCCCTGATTTTTTTGCTTCCTTTAGGAATAACGGATTTTGAGTTGATTCTATAGGCTCCCATTTTCAGAATTTTCAAGCTATGTTTTTGAAACTTTTACAAAAGTTGCTCTATACATTTAGCTAACACAATATGCAAATGACATTTTGATATCGTTGACGCATGCGCAATGAAAAATTATTTACTAAACATACTCATTTTTCATACAATTTTTATTATTTTTAAATTCTGATGACAGGGTATTGTGTAGAATGATGTTTGTCATATTTTCAGAAAAGAACTTTATTTTATAATAAGAACTCTGCAAATTATAAGCAAAAAACTTGGAAAAATTTAGGACTGTTTTTATAAAAACCTTAATTTCTCTACGAGTATACATGCTATCCTTGTAAAAATTAACACAGTACATTACAATAAGCCAATTAATCATAATGTGCAGTTTGAACGCTTTTGCTACATTAGTTTTGACAGGGTTATCCAAAACATCTTCGTTCTTTTTCAATTTGTTGACGGTCCCCTGTTCTATTTCGGGGAAAACTCTTCGCGAAAATATGTGACGCGTACTATTTTGTTTACACACCTGGAGTTTCTGCACATTCCGATTCATATTTCTTTCATTATTTAAATATAATTACTTAATTACCAGTTATGCTTAAATTTTGGACACCAGTGTATATTTGGCGGTAGGCATGATAATGATAGATATAAGTTTAATTATCATCATCTCTACTTTCATTTATTTCAATATTGACTTCATCGCTTAAAAAACCTTTTAGACAGAATTTCAACAGGATAAGTTTATTCAGGTGTAGGTCGGGGAGATCGCTACTTTCATCGCTCCACCCACTGACTACCTGTATTTCAGTGTCCCACTATAGTTGGGGAACGTTCACGTTGACAGTACAGTTTATACTGTGAATGTTATACTTCCGCGACAAGAAAAAGTGCGTTGACTATTTTAATAAAATCTTACTCAGTATCTATTTTTTTCTTCAAAGTTTTGATGCAAAAACGATTTATTCACCAAATGGAACTGATTTAAGTTTAAATTTTTCAATATTATGATATGTACATATAAAATTTATATAAAAATGTATTTATTCGCTTTGGCGAGATTTTTGGCGCTAATAAACATGTGTTGTACAAAAATTGCAAACCTTTTAGAGATAACGGCTTCCCGCATTTTCCGAATTTCCGGTCAGTTAAGAGATAATTACTTAAAGATCGCGGTACTTAATCTGCAATACATATTTTTTATTTTTGAAACTTTTTAAAATACAGAAAAAATGTTTGTGGATTTGAATTTATCGGAAAATTTTAATTGAAATGCATACCAAATATGACAATAAAATATTAAAGTAAAATTAAATAAATGAAAAGGTTTTTATTTAAGTGCTGAGGTTAAGGATCGACTTAAACAGGTTTTATGGTCGAAACTGATACGGACTTTCGGCGATCTTTCTATTTTCGGCTGAAAATGAAAGTTAAATGTAAGCCATACATGAATGTATATAATTATTTATTAATTATATGTATTTATTAAATATGCATGGTTATTAATTAATTATACATATTTTTAAATCTCTATAAATAAAAGGAATTCCGAGGATAATTAATTGAGGCACAGGGGAAAGCAAATCTTGGCAATGCGCCAACTCGGTCCAGAGGAAGCAAATCTTGGCAATGCGCCAACTCGGTCCAGAGGAATATCATTAAGAAATATAAAACAGATAATGTATTTATCACAAAAAATCGTCTGCTAAGAAAATATCAACACTTTAACACGAAACTAACGCAATCGTTGGATACATGTTCCCTCCCGTGTTTCTCATTGCTCATTTTAAGTATTTTTAGAGTTTAATATTAGTTGTTGTTTTTAAAACTGATTTTTCACAAAGTCAGCTGCGACGTATTTCAGACAATGCATTTCTGCATGCTTCCAGTTATTGATAAAATCATACAAATTTCAAGTTCGTTTAATATTGCTAATACGGACCCGGGCAACGCCGGGCGGGTCAGCTAGTATACATAATTATTTTAATTAAATGTATTTATTAAATATGCATAATTATTTATTAACAGTACATATTTATTAATTAATTATACATATTTATTAATTAATTATACATATTTATTAATTATACACAATTTTTAATTAATTATGTGTGTGACTCAAGTGCACTCGCTGTATCTTAAACCCAAATCTTGCAGTTTCAAAATAAAAATTTACTATTACTGTTTGTTAAGTTTTCAGCTTTTAATGAGAACATAAAAATAATCATATAAGAATTGCTTGCTTTATAATTCGCATTCACATCTTGAATCAATGATGATTGTAAATAGTAAATTGGATCAATTGTAAACAATGAAGTTCATAGCAATAAATAGTCTCATTTGAGCCTTATTTTTGTTCTTAAGTCTTTATTTTCCCTGGATTTCGTTCTACCGAAATCCATTCAACGAATTGCTATTTATGTTTAGAGGCAATAGTAGAAATAAAAAACATTACATAATTATGCTAATATAGTATAGAAGTTTTAACGTGAATATGGGATTGAATAACAAAAATAAAATAAAATAAAATAAAATAAATAAATAAAAAGAAAAAATATATTGATTATAAAAATAAGTTTAAAAGTTTATTTTACATATTTTTATAGTGTGTACATTCTATAATTTGTTTCCCTTTAGATTTGTTTTCTTTTTACATTCAATATTTTAAAATGTATCTTAAACGGAATTTTAGGAGAGGGGGGGGGGCTTCCCTAACGAAAAAGAAATTGCTGTCTTTTCTTTCTTTCTTTTTATTTTTTATTTATTATTTCATATTTTTAATGCCAGTAGAGAAAATCAAGTTTGAATTTTTTTTTCTTTTTCTACGTTAAATTTTAAAATTGCTTTTTTTTTTTTTTTTTTTTTTTTTTTTGGCATGTTATAAAAAATTTCCTGCGCGGATGTTTTAAATAAATATAAAATAAATAGCTTATCTTATGCTCTCTTTATAGTGAACTTTTTGTAAAAAATAAAATTAAAAGAAAAAGTGATCAAGGCTGCAAAAAACAATTATAAATCATATCTCATTCGTTCTAAAATCGTTTTTGTTTTAATAGTATGTTTTCTTATCTTAATTTAAAATATGAAAAGACTTCATGTAAAATACAAATGTGAATACGTGTGGTTCTTCAAAATTGCACATTGAACAATGTTAGGTACCTGGTACAAATTACACACATATCACTTTAAATCTGATTATTAAAAACACATTTATCAAAGAAAAAATTACGATTCCATTACAAAATATATATATATATATATATATATATATATATAGGTGATATTAAATTGTAACAATATGTTTATTTTTAACTTTCAAAACATTTTAATTCTAAAGATTACTTTCAAAGATGAAAAATTCTTGGAGTATATGTATGTTATTCTAATTTAAATAATGTGCTTTGATAATAAATTGTCAATAACCGATTATATTAATCTTTCCAAAAACGACGTAAAAAAAATCTTTGAAATCAGCTTTTTGCAAACACAATTCAAAATTCATATTATGTCGCCGAAAAGAGTGCTACAATGCCAGGTATTGCAACCATGTTAAGCCAACGGAGTAAAAAGTCTCTATCAGGCTTGTACACACTCGCTTCTTTCTCGTTCCCTGACTATAGCCGTATTTCCGTGTCACCCTAGCCGTATATCAGTATTACTTTTAGGTAGCTTTCATTACAAAAAGTAAAAAGCTACCTATTGCAGCCGTCCGGAGGAAAGCACTTCCAGAAAATTTTGGTATATTTTCACCGATCATGACCCCCAGACCCCAAAACCACCCTCCGTTCAAATGTTGACACATATATATATATGTATATATATATAACCATATATACAGGGTGTCCCATAAGTAATGGGACAAACTTTAAGGGGAGGTAGGGCACATCATAACGATTCAGAATTACATAGGAACCTATGTCCCCAAACGTCATTTTAACCATGTAAAATTTAACTGTGTTTGGCTATTTTTTGACACATGTGGGCGTGGTTTATGTATGTTAAATTTAAAAAAGATATTCTATGATAATAGTTTGACGAAAAAATTGTGAAGTATAATATCGCTGCATCTATTCGAATATTTAGAGCGCTGATTGTATTAGTAAGAATAATAACCATGAAAATGTAAAATATTAGAATGTAGAAACAACTTATAATAGGCGGAGTTTTAAATAAATCAAAAATACTTAAAGAAAGAGACACAAGACTGAGATCATCTCAAATATTTATTGGTCATAAATATTATACGTACTTTGGTAAGTGACATGTAAGAATGTCATAAAAGGTGTTCAAAGTTTCCACCATTACTAGTGATGCAAGCGTTACAACGTCGGACCATGGACTGGCGGACTCGCTCAAACACACCTGGATTTTCTTTAATATCTGCAGCAGCGCAGGCGATTCTCGCAACCAGATCCATGTCTGTATCAATCGGTGTTGCGTAAACAGCACCTTTCAATGCACCCCACAGAAAGAAATCGATGCTGCTTAAATCAGGAGAGCGTGGTGGCCAGATAACCGGTCCACCACGCCCAATCCATCGATGACCAAACGCCTGATTCAAATGCTGACGAACACATCTTCCATAATGCGGAGGTGCCCCATCATGTTGAAACCACATATCACGTGGTACTGGGTCAAGTAACCTTGGTAGCATCTCTTGCAAAAAAATAAGGTAATCTCTAGATGTCAGAGGCGCTGGCAACAAATAAGGCCCAACTAAGAAGTCGCCAACAATACCAGCCCAAACATTCACTGAAAAACGATGTTGGGCAGCATGTGGTCTCATTCCTTGGGGATTCTCATCAGACCATAAATGCGTATTGTGATGGTTGAATACACCATCTCGAGTGAAATATGCCTCATCCGTAAATAAAACTTTGGATGGGAAATGAGGATCTAGACGACATTGGTCGAGATACCAACTTGCAAAACTTTTACGTGCAGGATAATCTGTAGGAAGCAATGATGGTACTCTTTGCAGATGGTACGGGTGTAATCCTTCAAGTCGCAAAACACGATGAACTGTACTTCGAGATCCTCGTATGGCAGCAGCGATGTTTCGTACGCTGGTACTTGGATTGCTACCAACGATATCCAACACATTTTGTTCCATACTTGGAGTTCGAGACAGTCGTGGCCGTCCCACATTACTCCTATCACCTCGAAGTGAACCATAATTACTTAAATTGTAATGTAAATAAGCAAATATTCGGCGGTCCGGTGCAACTCTCTGTGGAAACCTTTCGCAATATAATCTTTGTGCAGCCCTTGCATTTCCCTCGGCCAAGCCATATATGAAGTGCATATCCGCCAGTTCATTATTGGTGAAACGTTGCATACTCTTCAGCGGGTGGTGACAATTCCAATCAGCGTAATTTCTGCAAGGCTAGTGTGGAAAGAAAAGCAAAGTCTAAAGATTAAACGCATTATAAATTTCCTGTCCTACAAATTCTGGAATACAATTTCCGGTGTGGATACTTATTTCTTAAAGTATTTATTCTCGCCTTCCTATGATAACTCCGCCTACTGTACATTTTTAAAATCTTCTATGTTCCGACATTTTAAAATTCTATACTTAATTGTATATTAATACAATCGGTGTGTTAAATACGTCGAGTAGAAGCAGCATTTTCATTTTTTATATTCTTTTTGTTTAACTATTAGCATATAAAATACACTTGTTGAAAATTCGACATTCAAAAGCCACGCCCACATATGTGGAAAAATCGACAAATAAAACTGACTCTTAAAGGGTTAAAATGACGTTTGGGAACATGGGTTCCTATGTAATTCTGAATCGTTATGATGTGCCCTACCTCCCCTTAAAGTTTGTCCCATTACTTATGGGACACCCTGTATATATATATATATATATATATCTGATATTTGTCATGCGATAACTAACGTATTTATGAACCGATTTGAATGAAACTTGGTATGTACATAGTACATACAAATGTCTCGACTGAGTTCGTTGGTCAGCATCATCCGCCATTTTGTTTCAAAATAGCGGCCATTTTAAATTTTTTAAAAAATTTAAAATTTAAAATTAAATGCGAAAAAATTAAAAGTTGAAAAATATTTTTCGTTTACGTGTTAGAACTTAAAACAAAGATTCCAGAACACTTTTTATTTTGTCTATATCTTAAAAAATGATTGAGTTATAGCACTTTGAATTTTTCTTATGGCTGATATTTTGAAACGATCTGATTTTTGTCACGTGATAACACGCGTATTTATAAACCGATTTCAATGAAAGTTGGTATGTACATAGTACATACAAATGTCTCGACTGAGTTCGTTGGCCAGCATCATCCGCCATTTTGTTTCAAAATGGTGGCCATTTTAAATTTTTTAAAAATTTAGAAATTTAAAATTAAATGCGAAAAAAATCAAAATTTGAAAAATATTTTTATTTTACATGTTAGAACTTAAAACAACAATTCCAGAACATTTTTTATTTTGTCTATATCTTACAAAATGATTGAGTTATAGCACTTTGAATTTTTCTTATGTCTGACATTTTGAAACGATCTGATTTTTGTCACGTGATAACACGCGTATTTATGAACCGATTTCAATGAAACTTGGTATGTACATAGTATATACAAATGTCTCGACCGAGTTCGTTGGCCAGCATCATCCACCATTTTGTTTCAAAATGGTGGCCATTTTAAATTTTTTTAAAAATTTAAAATTTAAAATTAAATGCGAAAAAATTAAAAGTTGAAAAAGATTTTTCTTTTGCATGTTAGAACTTTAAACAACAATTCCAGAACACTTTTTGTTTTGTCTATATCTTAAAAAATGATTGAGTTATAGCACTTTGAATTTTGCTTATGGCTGACATTTTGAAACGGTCTGATCTGAACGATTCACAATGTTGCTTTAAAATGGCATACACTTTATGATATCGTGGAATTTGGTGACTCTATAAATCGCTTAAAATAATACCAGGTTGAATAAAAGATGGCTAATTTCTAAAAATTCCTATTAATATTCAATCTTTACGAAAACTAGTATTCAATCTTATAAAATCACTAATTTTATAAGATCATTTCCACTAATTTGAGCTTAGTATTTTTGAAAAATGTAACTTACCTTAAAATAAATAAATAAATATATAAGTATATGAAAGCTACCTCTTCCTCCCGGCATTGCCGGAAGGACTTTTTCTTTTAAATTTGTCCGGTATGAATTTTTCTCTTTTTCTTCCTTTTCTATTTAGAATTTTTATTTCAACCTTTTCTATTTTCTTCTTAGATATTACTGAAAAAAGCGCCTCTTTGATTTTGATCATTTTTTGTGTGCTATAAGTATATAAATTAAAGAATATTATATATTTTATTTGACGCGGTAGACATAACAGAACAGTACTAAAATAAAAGATTTATAATTTGTTTAATTATTTTGCACAGTTGTCATTTCACGAAAAATATGAAAAAAAATACAAAATATTTTTCAAAGTATCTCTCAATATACTCAATTGGTCCCATCTTTCTAGCTTTTATAGTTTTTCAGAAAAATACATTTAAAAAATAACGGCGTGCGTACGAACTTTATCGAATATCTTAAAGCCAGGTCAAGATCAGGGGTCAATGACCTTGCATTTCGTACTTTTTTAGAGTGCTGATAATAGTACAAATAATAATTCAGTCATTGACCATGGGGGCCATTTCGCCATTTTTGCCTCGCTATACCCTTTCTAACCGCAAACATTTATACCATAAACATAACCTGTCTGTAACCTAACTGTGACTTAACAGTACCCTACTGTTAGTAAAACTAACTTAAATGTAACATAATTGTAACCTAGCCGTCACCTTATTGTAACCTATCCTTAATCTAACCATAACAACCATACCGTAATATAATTGCAACCTAAATGTTACCTAACCATATATTGGGTTCATGTCCATGGAAATTAGTTTGCCTTGTTCGGATCTTGTTATGGTTCTTTAGAATATTTTCGTCGGGTTCAAATTTGGTGTGATTCAGATTTCAGGTATTTTTTTGAAATTGGATTTTAATGTTAGGGTCGAATTCATGTCCATGGAAATTATTTTGTCTTGCTCGGATCCAGTTATGGTTCTTTGGAATATTTTTGTCGGGATCAAATTTGGTTCGATTCAGATTTCGGCGTTTTATTCAAATGGAATTTTTGGGTTCTTGTCTTCTTGCGTGTCCACGGAAATTATTCTGCCTTGTTCGAATAAGAACATGCTTCGCTGGAATATTTTTGTCAAGTTCAGATTTGGTTCAGTTCAGATTTCGAGATTTTTACAAAGAAAGAAAAAAAAAAAAAAAAAAATTAGGTTCAGATTCGGCTCATGCCCATGGAAATTTTTTGTCTTATTCGGATCCGGTTACGGTTCTTTGGACTTTTTTTCAGGTTCAGATTTGGTTTCGATTCAAATTTCAGGTATTTTTTCAAATATAAGTTTTAGGTTCGTATCGGGTATCGGTATTGTATTCGGGGTCAACAGAAATTATTTTGTCATACTCGTATCCGGTTATGGTTCTTTGGAATATTTTGGATTTTTTTATTCAGATGTGTTTTGAGTCAAATTTCAGGTTTTTTCAAATCGAATTTTTTAGGTTTGAGTCGGGTTTATATCCATGGAAATTATTATGTCTTGCTCGGATCGAGTTATAGTTCTTCGGAATATTTTTGTCGGGTCCAAATTTGGTTCAATTCAAATTTCGGGTTTTTCTTTAAATAGAACATTTGGGTTCGAGTCTTCTTGCGTGTTAATGGACATTATTCTGTCTTGTTCGAATAAGGACATGCTTCACTGGAATATTTTTGTCAAGTTCAGATTTGGTTCAGTTCAGATTTTCAGATTTTTTAATGAATTTTTTTGGGTTCGAATTGGGTTCCAGTCCATGAAAATATTTTGTCTTGTTCGGATCCGGTTGCGGTTCTTTGAAATATTTTTGTCAGGTTCAGATTTGGTTCGATCCAAATTTCAGGCATTTTTTCGAATGGGAGTTTTAGGTTCGTATCGGGTTAATGTCCACGGAAATTGTTTTATCTTACTCGAATCCGATTATGGTTCTTTCGAATATTTTGGTCGAATTCAGATGTGGTTTGGGTCAAATTTCAGGATTTTTCAAATGGAATTTTTTAGGTTCGAGTCGGGTTTATGACCACGGAAATTATTTTGTCTTGCTGTGATCGGGTTATAGTTCTCTGAAATATTTTTATTAGTTTCATATTTCGTTCGGGTCATATATCTTTTTTTTTTTAAGAAAATTTTTAGGTTCGGGTCAGGTTTCATGCCCACGAAAATTATATTTCCTTGTTCGGATCGGGTTATGCCTCATTTGAACATCTTTGCGGGATTCAGATTTGGTTCGGGTCAGTTATCAAATCCGTAGTTTTTTCCAATTCGAATTTTTAACACTAGAACCGCGACGACGGGTCATTTTGACCCGTATCTTATGCCGAGATGTAGATTCGAACCAGAAATTTTTTTTATAAAATTAGTTTAACATAAGCTGGGTTAAAATAATTTTAATATATAATTTAAACAATTTTAAACGAAAATTCCGGTGAGAAATATTTTTATAAAACTTGAATGAATTTTCCCGCGATTCTAGTGTTAAGTTCGGGTCGGGTTTATACTCACAGAAATTTTGTCTATCCGAACTGGAATGTAGTCTGTTTTTTTTTTTGTTGTTGTTGTTGTTTTTCCTTGTTGCGATCGGGTTATGTTTTAATTAGTCTAAATATTATGGTGATAATCAGTTTTGCTACTATTCTGTTTATGACAATTTCTGATAAATAATTTACTTTACTATTTGATAATTTATTATAGTGTATGAATCGTTTCCGGATTCGAATAACTGTACGCCAAACAGCCATTTTATTTTAGTTTAAAAAAAATTAAAGCCATAATAAAATTTTAAATTGAATACAATACATTTAAATTTAATAAATGACTTAAAAAAACTTCCTAGAAAAGTGTTGTATACTTTTTTTACTGCAACACAGCTAATCACTCATCCATTTTAATGTTCGAAGTGCCAAAAATCTGCGTACAACTATTGAGTAAAGAGAAATTAATAGAGTGGAAGTATATAATGTCTTAAGGTGAAGCCAAACACGTATCCTAAAATGCGCTATATTAAGTCTAATAAAGCACCAACAAAACCATGTGCTTTGACACGCCGATCAATTCAAACTGTTTAAACCCGTATATCTTTATTTTTGTTTTTTATCGTTTAAACTGTTATTGAACAGACGACTAAAATTTTGTTTAAAAAATGATGGTTTGTGCCATTATTGGCTGTTATACACGATCGGAATGCATAAAAAATACAAATAGATCAAGCTTTAGCAAGAATTATTTGATTATTTTTATCATATAACTTTGAAATATCAATATAGAAGCATCATTTAAAATTTTGCTTGAAAAGTTAGCATTCTTTCGTTAATGTCTTAAAATCGTCTGCTCTCAGAAATCTAGAATTTAGATTAATATTTATTATTTAAGTTTCCATGCGTGATTTTAAAAGAATGTTTTCATCAATATATTTTATATACTGGCATACAATTAATAATATATTGTTAAGTCATAAACATTTTTCATATACGTTATAAAGTATTAAAAAGTTCTGAAAAAAAAATAAAACTTTTGATACTACAATTTTTAATTGAAATCAAATGCTTCCATATTTTATTTTATTTTATTTTGACATTTAATTATTTCTTATTTTCCAATTTCAATTATTTTAAAAGCAAACATTGATTTTAATCAATAATATGATAGAAAAAAGACCATTTAAAAAAATTACTATTTCTTCTTAAAATGTGCTTCAGCTGTAATTCATTTCTTTTGTAATAACTTAGCCCTTAGTAGATTAAAATGCTAAGTGGTAGGTAGCGTGTGTGCCGCTCGGCAAATAATCCAGGCAAGAATATTTAATGGAGAATCTATTTATATGTAGAACAAAAAGATTCTCTGGAGTAAATATTTACAGCATAAAAATTATTATAGAACACGTCGGCTCTTATACCAGCTAGCTTCAACTAAAGTTCTGTTTGAGTTCCAAAAACACAAAGTTCGTGATAGTCGTAAAGTCTCTAAAAATTACGCACAACGTAAAGGTAAAATAGTTCACAGATTACGGCGTTATCAAACCACTCAAGACGAGAGTTATCGCTGTCTCTCCTGGCGAGAGAACACTCCGTGATGCTGCACGGGCACTGCAATCAGAATCACTTTCTAAAATCCTCTGGTGGGATTTATCTTTCCATCTCTCAAAACAGAGCTGCTTCACTTGGTTGTGAACGAGAGAACACTCCGAGCTAACCGCTCTGCTCTCTCTCTCTCCACTCTCTGCGAGAAATCTCTCTCAGAATCCTCTTTGCAAGCCCCTGGCTTCTCTTTTTCTTACGATCCCGGACCTCCTCTAGACCTCCCCTTAGAGGTCACAAACCAATCATGAACCTTAATGGTCTTTTTCTCATTACATGATTAGTAAAATCGTGCTATTATTGGTACCTGAGATTTCACACCCACGGCGCCGGCCTGTCTGGCGTTCTCGACACCTTACAAGGAAGGTCTCCATACGGGCATACACAGAAAAATCTGAAAAAATTACAGAATGTTCTTCTCATATAGTTATACATGTTTATAAAAAAAATTCGGCGGAACCTCCTTATAACGTCCGTAAAAAAATAATAAAAATTTCGTTTATTTGGCGATTTATCTCCGGTTGGCGAAAAAACGAAATTTTGAAAAATACGCTTTTACGTTTCGAATACTTTTTAAAGAAAAATCTTTCTATGTTCAATTTATTTAAATAAATTTAGTTTAAGTAATTTTAGTTTTGCATTTTTGCTTTACTTTAAGTGTAATTTTGTCATATACGTTTATATGTACTTATAACAAAATGAAATTAATATATTTTATCATTTAAAACGCAATTTAAATTTATTAAAATTGTTCCAAATTGAAAAATACACTGTTAAAAATCTTCTGCATTTTGTTGCAACGCACTCCCTTGCTTGTATAGAAAACGGTTACTTGGCCGTGAAATGGAGCTATCTCATTGGTTGGAATAGAGATATTATACACAAGAGGTGGAGAGCGTTGCAGCAAAATGCAGCAGATTTTTAACAGTGTTGCACAAGCTACAACACCGCTAAAAATCTGTACCATTTTCTGCAGCGTCACTCCACCGCTTTTATAGAAAATGGTCAATTCACCATGCTATGGAGCATTCTCATTGGTCAGAAGAGAGATATTCTATAAAAGTAGTGGAGTGACGTTGCAGTAAATGCTGCAAATTTTTAACAGTGAAATCAATTAAAATCAATTTTCAGATTCGTTAAAATCGTCTGCTTTTGGCGAGGAAATGCACTGCTCGCCAAATCCCGCGTCGCTTTCAGTTTTTCACGCCAATTATTCCAAACTATTTTATTTTTTTACATATCTAATAATGTAATTCCGCCGCTAATTTTCACTGATCCTTTATTACCTACATGAGTAGTTTAATTCGCATTTTTTTCAAAAAATTCTGAGTATGCCCCCAATGGAGACCTTCCTTGTTAGTACTTTCGCTTCGTGTTGGAGCGACGTCAAAGGCATGACGCGGGCGATCGTCCATTCACTCTAGTGTCATCCGCCTGTCGGTTCCGTTGATCGATAATGATGTAGCGATCCTATGATATCGCCGACATTCTCGCGAGGGTCACTTTGAGTTTGCAGCTTCATGGTGAAACCTCTTTCAGAAATAAATGCCTGTTTCTGTTACTTTGCTTTAAAGTCCTACGATAATTCTGAATTATCACAACTACCCCCACCTCTAAGATGATTTAACGTCTGAAAGGCGTGAAATCTAAAAAACAAAACATGGTTAGCTCATTCACTTGAGTGGCTCTTTGCACTCGAAATAAAATTTTGTCAATTCTAAAAAGACACTTTAAAAAATTTTTAAACTCTTTTAATGACTTTGTTTTGTTTGGAGAACTCTAATAAATTAAAGGTGTTGAAGCAAGTATAAACACCTAAAGAAAACCTTATATATACAATAAAAGAAAACTATTTACAAATGTGAGAAAAAAATGAGCCTCTTTTTTTCTCTTATTTTATTGCCCTGCTCAGACAGTCAACGTGCGGTATATCTTTGCCCGCTCTGTGTTTTATGGCATACAGGAACGGTTGCAGAGATAAAGACCATCTTAACAATCTGGGATTGTTACCTGCATTGTTTTTCAGGAATACTAAAGGATTGTGATCGGTCTCGATACTGAACTCTTGTCCATCAATGTAGTGACGTAATTTTTTTATGGCAAAATTTATAGCCGCACATTCTTTATCTGTGGCGCTATAACTTTTCTCTTGCTCCGAAAATTTTCTGCTTAAATAAATAATGGGATGCCCTTAGCAAAAAAAGCATAGAAATTACCATAAAAAAACCCATAAGTGCAATCATATGGATTTTTGCCTATGGTAAAAGTGATTCTATGGAAAACCATATAATCGTTAAGTGTATGGTAATTCTTATGAAAAACCATATAAACGTTAAGTGTATGGCAATTCTTTATGGTACTATATAATAAAAAATAATAACGATATCAACTTTGGTGGCGCCATCTTTTAGGAATATGAGGAACTAAGCTTGCTAATGTACTTCGACCTTGGGAAGCAGTGGGATTTGATCCACTGACGGTAGGGATGGGAGACGAGCGTCCTAACCATTCGGCTATGCGGGGACGATGAGCTGTCCTTATAAAACGTTATATGAATAAAGCGTTTCGGTAAATCATCATTATTTGTCGTTCTAAGTTAATGGTTGACAAAAGAAGATAGTTTTAAAGGTTTTTTTTAATAAATTGTTTTATAGACATGTATTTATAAGTTAATTTATTATTATAATGAATGGAGTAAATATCTTAGCAAATATTATTTAGTTATAAAATCCAATTAATTAAAGAAAAAACTATTATCTGTTTATTAAAATTAATTTAAAAAAAATAGAAAGTCGATAAGAAATAATATTTAATAAGAATAAGAAATCATTTGATAACTTAGTATGTAATATATTTTTAATGATTATATTAATGTATTATATTAATTATTTACTTACGAGCATTTTTTAATTTTAAAGTAAAAAAAAAATATTACTATATTTAGATAATTTTTACGGAAATTTTGAATCTTTCTTTTAAATTTTAATACCAAAAAGATCAATAGATTTTTCAATATTTTTATGCATTGCAAAATGATTTTTAATCTTTTCAATAATTATTAACGTTTAAATAAAATAAAATAAAAACTTTGTTGTTGCATATAAAATGAATATAAAAACCAAAACTAAAAAATACTACTATTGTCTTACTATTGTCTCTTCGAACTATAATAGAAAACACGATTTAAACGTCATTATAAGCATTAAAAAAAATTAATGCAGTTTTTTTTTCTTTAAGAATGTGTTTGTAATCACAGAAGTTTGTAATTTTGAAGTTTGTAATTACAAACTTCTTTAATCGCTGTTAGAATTTTATAGGAAATATGTCATCAAATATGTATTTTTGTTAAATCATTTTATTTCTCTCATAGGATTTTTTATTTATAACGCATACACTCTGCTCATATATATGAAATACATAAGAACAAAATAATAACCCTATTATTTCATATATTATCATAATTTGAAGTCGATAAAAATATTGGTAGATTTTTTGATATTTTTATAGATCGTAAAATAATTTTTAATCTTTTTAATAATTTTTAACTCTTAAATAAAATAAAAATCCTAGTTGTTCCATATAAAATGACTTTAAAATTATAAAATAACGTGAATTAATTATGAACCTTTTTTTTTGTACTATTAAGTTTATTAATATTTAATTAACATATTATAATATATTATATTAATATATATGTATTAATATTTTGTTGTTAATATTTTTAAAAGATACTTCAAAAATTCTTTTGGTGATTCAAATATTTGTAGGTCTTTTTTAAAATAAATTCAAAAAGATTTTCTTTAAATAATTATAGGCTATTTTTGACAATTTGTTTATTTTGAGGAGGTCCGGGACACATTAAAAAAATCTTTTATTGAATTAAAATTTCGCAATTTTTTGTGATATCAAACATACCATTTTAAAACATACTCACATGATAAAACTTCTCTATAATTTTTTTTTATTTAAAATTTATTAAAAAAAAAGTGGAGGGAAATTAAAAATAATTTTAGTAAAAATAATTGTAATAATTGTATAATTTTAGTTTTTTAACAATTAAATAAACAGAAACACCTACATTTAAATTTTGATTCAGCCTTTTTAAAAATATTAATAAAAAAATTATTTAAAGTAAAAGTTTGAAAAAAATTAATACTTTCAAAAAAAAAATTTTTTTTTTCAAATTTGCGGAATCAAAATTAAGTAAAGCAATTTAAAAAAAATCATGTTCTAATTTTAAAGCATTTATGTTTAACGGTTCTGAGTTATAACAATTTAAATGTGAGAAATTGTAAAAACCCATCATGAAGAAAAACGCATACAAGAAGTCTTATCCATGACAATCAATGCTTAAAAGCTAGATGCTGAAAACGAAAAAAAAAAAAAAAAACATAATATTTCCTTTTCTAAATATGATTTTAAAAAAAATGTCATTATAAGCATAAAAAATCAGATAAAATTTGCATGCAGTATTTTTATGTGTGTCCCTGACTCCTTTAATCGCTGTTAGAATTTTATAGGAAATATGTCGATTATATATTTTTATTGAATAATTTATTTTTATGAAGATTTTTATTTTTTATTTTTAGCGCATTTACATACTCATATATATGAATTATATAAGAATAAAATAATATGTTATTTTATGTTATATTAATTTGAGATCAAGGAATTTTCATTAGACTGGTTATAAGTTAACATAAATTGTTCCTAAATAGATTTTGGTTTAAACTATCTAACCAGTGGCGTTGCTATGATTCTATTTTTTAGAAGTGCATAAGACATACATAAAGATAGTAGAAAGTTTTGAGATGACCACAACCGAGTAATTTTATATTATAGTTACACAAAATCTAATATGTTATAAACTTTCAAAAGGCATTAAGATTTTACCATACACCATGCTTTGAAATACTATACAATTTATGGTGCAAACAATTATGTATTATTTTA
The DNA here is from genome assembly GCA_964019185.1 of Maratus speculifer. Taxonomy (NCBI): domain Eukaryota; kingdom Metazoa; phylum Arthropoda; class Arachnida; order Araneae; family Salticidae; genus Maratus; species Maratus speculifer. Next base: position 162,286,012 of record OZ025299.1, read on the forward strand.
CTATACATCACGCTATGGAACACCGTTGAATGTATGGTAAATTTCATTTCCCTATAGTTTTACCATACACCTGGTTATGGAATACCACATCATGTATGGTGTATATCATTATTCTATAACTTTACCATACACATTTCTCTGGATATCATAAAATGTATGGTATATATCATTATCCTATAACTTTACCATACATTGCTCTGCAATACCATAGAGCGATGAATGTTTACCATATGAATACAATATGTTTACATATAATGACATAATTTTTTTATGATTTTCCATATAAAACCATGTGTTTCCATAAAAAATCCTATGCCATTTTTTGCTAAGGGCATGCTCTTCTGAGCCTTGTCTTTGTGCTAAAACTACCCCTATCCCTTTATCTGACGCATCCGTCTGAACCACAAATTCTAGATTATAATTTGGCGCATATAGGATGGGTTTTTGGGTGAGTTTGGACTTTAAGGTTTCGAAAGCCTCTTTCATTTCATCGGTCCATACGATTTTTTCTTTTTTCTTTTTTCCTTTTAATGCTCGTGTGAGCGATTCTACGATGGTCACATAATTTTCTATATAATGTGAGTCGAACCCTGCCATGCCGAGGCATCTTCTTATTTCCGTTTTATTTTTAAGGTCTGGGAGCTCCGTTATGGCGCGGATTTTCGCTTCTGCCGGTTTCCTTTTCCCTTCCCCTACTATATGTCCCAGATATTTAACCGTTTTTTTGTGCGAATCTGCATTTCGAAATTTTAACGGTAAGTTTCGCCTCTTTAATTCGATTTAGTACCGTGTTTAGATGCTGAATATGGTCTTCCCAGCTATCTGAAAAAATGGCCATGCCATCTAAATATGGAAGACAAAATTCTTCCAACCCATTTAGTAATTTAGAAATAAATTTGGAAAACCTATAGCTAGCGTTGGACAATCCGAAAGGCATTGCAAGTGGTAAGAAACTACCAAAGCTTGTGACAAACAGGGCCATCGCTAAGACTTTTTATTGGCGGGGGAGAAGACCTCAAATTGCCAAGTCAAATTTTCATATTTGCCAACTCGTTTTATAATTTTGCCAAGTTACCACATTTAGAAAGAGTAATACAGTTCTTATTTGTAAAAAGTTTAATAATATTCCCAATTAGAGTTGTAACTTTTGCAAATTCTATCAAAAATAGAAAATATACTACAATTTTTATTACAATTTTAATTAAATTTGCCAAGTGTAACAACACTTGCGAATGTTTGGGGGGGAGGCTCCCCCCTGTCCCCCCCCTTAGCGAGGCCCCTGGTGACAAAAGCAGCTAATTTTTGTGCTTTTGGTGTCATGGGTATCTGCCAGTATCCTTTGGTCAGGTCTAATACAGAAATATATATTTGCCGCCGCCACCTTTTCGACCCTTTGTTCAATATTCGGAAGCTGAAAAAAATCTGTTTTTGTTATCGCATTCAATCGGCGATAATCAATGTAAGGGCTTGGTTCCCTTCCCGGAGTTTCGACTAAAATCATGGGGGAATTATAATCAGACTCCCCTTCCTTAATTATATTTAATTCAAGCATGCGCTTTATCTCTTTTTTCAGTATTTCGTTCTGCCTAGGAGATGACCTATACGGCCTAATCCTCACCGGTTTTTCCTCAGTTAGCTCAATATCATGAACATTCAGGTCCGTTAAGCCCGGGTCATTCGAAAAAACTTCCCTGTATTCGTCTAATACCTGTTTTAACATTTGAATTTCGCCTGCTGTGCACCGCTCGTTTAATTCACTTTGTTCGATAACTTCGTCAAAGTTATAACTATTTGAATCTGCTAACGGGAATGCTATCTCCAAATCCTGAGAGTCATCTGTCTCATTAAATTCTTTTGTCAGAATATTTATTTTACCTATCCTAGTGATATAGGGTTTTAATAGATTTACATGATAGATTTGCGATTTTTCTCTTCTCCCTAGTATACTCACAATATAATTTGTCTCTGAAATTTTAGATTCTACTCTACCGGGGCCTATCCAACCTAGAGACATTATGTTTTTCTTATTAGTTGCCAAAACTAACACTTCGTCTCCTGGTTGAAAGTTTCGTTTTTTATCATATCTATCATACCACATTTTCCGTTTGTCTCTAGTAATGGTCATGTTTTCGACCGCTAGCTCTTGATAGCGTTTTAGTCGGTTGATAAGTTTGAAAACGTTTTCGGTGACTAATTCATGCTCATCAAATTCTCCCGTCCACTGTTCGAAAAGCAGAGTTTCCGGAGTACGGGGGTTTTTCCCATGAACTAGCTCTACTGGGCTAAAACCTGTAGAATCATGCGTTACCGTCCTAAGGGTTAAAAGCGCGTGGGGCAGTTTAGCTTCCCAATCACTACCGTTTTCCACGCATAGCACTTTTAAAAGCCTTTTTACTAACCTGTGCCATCTCTCAATAACGTTTGAGGAGGGGTGACATACACTTGAATGGTTTAGTTTTACCCCAAACATTTTTAGGAAGGCAGTTGTTAAATTTGAAGTAAAACTCCTCCCTAGGTCCGTTTGTATGCTAGACGGGTAACCAAGTCTACTAAAAATCATAATCATCGCTTCAATGATCGTTTCCGAAAGCATATCTGGTATCGGTATTGCCTCTGGATATCGTGAATAAACACAGATTGCTGTAAGTAAATATCTATTCCCTTTTTTTGACGTCCCCTACCAAATCGCACGATAATTTTGAAAACACTTCCGAAATTATGGGAACTAATTTTAATGGGGCTTTCTTAGTTTCTCCCGCCTTTCCCACTACCTGGCAAGCAGGGCATGACTTGACAAAATCCTCAATTTCCCTAATAATATTAGGCCAGAAAAAATATCTCAATATTTTATCTTTTGTTTTTGATTGGCCCATGTGAGCCGCTATACCTTCGTGACAAGCACTAAATATCGCTTCCCTGTACTTTGTTGGGACAACTAACTGTTTTCTTTCGAAACCGTGATGATCCGTTACTTTTCTCATTACTAAATTCTCTTTAATTTCAAAATTTGATTTTTTTGTTTTGCTTTTTCGCGAATGTCTCATAGCGAAGAGTCCGTCTGTTGTTCGGCTATGAAATCTGCTCTTTTAACTCTCGACAAACCGGTCCCTAAGTCTTCCCCTGCTACTGGCAAGAACTCGTTCTCTGACCCTTCTTGGTCTGCCTGCAGTGAGAACTCGTTTCCCTCTGTCCCTGAGTTAGTTTCGGTTCTGTTTCCTCCTCTGTCGCTCTCTGAGTTAGTTTTTTCCGCCTGCGCGCGTGTGACTACTGCGTTCAATGTTTTGATTTCGCGTTTTTTCAACTCGTCGATGAGCTTCTGCGTATCATTCCCTAGTATATAATAGGACATGTCTACGTCTCTCTCAGTTACTATAGCCTTCGTAGAGATACTTTCTATTTCGTCAATTTCAAGCGTTATGTTAGCGTAGGCAAACAGCGAACATCATTCAACAGTGGTTGTTTTAGCCACATAAATTCACCATCTAATTGACTGTGATTTATAAATTTGCTGGAAATCACATCGACACAAGTCCCCGAATCTCTTAATACCGTAATTTCTTCCCCGTTAATACGAGCCTTACTTAAATACGGCGAAAAACCTTTCTCGAATTCTTGATTTTTATTTAAATGCCCTACTGAAGCGGCGTTATTTTCCCTCTTGTGTTTTTCCGGGCACTGGGCACGATAGTGCCCAGTGCCCAGTAACTTCCTCAAATAAAACATTTGTTTGCTTTCTTTTGCTCGGAAACGCGGTTTCTTTCTTTATCGAGATCCTTGTCTCTCCAACTAGTTTTAGTTTCGGAAGATTTCTCAACACGCGGTTTATCTTCGAATCTCGGCTTTTCTGATTTTATAGGAAAATTCCTCGGGTTCCAGATTTTTTTAGAGGGCCCTTTGACTGCCTCAAACTCGTCTAAACATTTAACTAAAGCCAACGGGTCTTTGAAATTTCCCCGAGAGTCAATAAAATGCTCTTTATATTCTATCGGCGTACGGCGCTTAATTTGGTCTGTTACCAATAATTTCTTTAAATCCTCGAAATTTGAAATTTCTAGTCCGGTTAACCATCCTTCTAGATAACTATTTAACTCGAAAATAATATCCTTCCAAGGGGTGCCTGCTATCCGAGAATGCCTTGTAAATTTCTGGCGATACGCTTCAGGACTTAGCCGAAAACGGGCTAACAAAGCCGATTTCACGTGCGTGAAGTCATCGATTTTTTCAGCGGGCTCGCGCAAAATTTGTGGCCAATGGCTAATTTCTAAACCGTTAGTGTTAGTCATAGACATAGTTTCAATTACAAAAATGTTTTAAATGAGTTAAAGAAATATTTTAAAAGCGATTTGAATCAATAAAATTATCTATACTAACAAAAGAGCAAAACGCTCTGTCTGTGTGTGTGTTTGTGTGTGTGTGTCTGCGACGGCTAGCAAAATCTACAGCATGTACGAGGCTCAAAATTTTTTTGAGAGTAGCCCCAAATCTCTCCTGATGCACATGAGCTTCAGAATTTCGAAATTCCAATTATTAATTGAGTAATTAATTAAAACCCGGAACTCACTCTCATAAAAAAACGCCTTTTTTCCACTTTTTAATCACTTCGCTTGCTTTGGGTTGGTTGGTTGCATAAAGATTTTTCAGAAGTAATCAGATAAGCCGGTGTAACAATGACATTGGAGTATTTGATGTTTCAAGACAATGACCATGGAGGAATGAGGTAGGTGGAGGTGAAGTAAGTCTGAAAAAAGGTTTGCAATATGAAACCATTTATTGCTCAAATTTTAATGTTCCAAACAAAAGAACATGGAAGGGATTTTGTATTATAAGACGAATTGAAAGAAATTATTTACAACTAAAGCATATTTTAAGAAGAAATAGCAAATTTTTAAAATTGTCTTTGTTCTATTATTATTTATTAAAATAAATGTTCGCTTTTAAAATAAAAGAAATTGGAAAATTAGAAATAATTAAATGTCAAATTGAAATTAAATAAGATACTGAAAACATTTTAAATATAATTTAAATTCTCATTTTCGATAATATTAATGATATATATTTTTTTTTAATCTCAGAAGTGTTTTTTATCACAAAGTTGAAAAGTACTTATGCATTCGGTTTGTCTGTCCGTCTGTCCATACTGTAAATCCCGTAAATATATTCAATTGGTAAAGCTTATTTAGGATCACTAAAGCATGTTTGGTATTGCATATGAAATATGTACGAATATTGGTTCATTTACAGAGACATTCAAAAGAAATCGATTACATTACGATATATGCGGAAAAAATGTTTGACGAGTATTTTAATGAAATCACGCTATTTCAAATGTATTGAAACGGCATAGGCGTAACTAGAGAATTTTTCTAGGGGGGGCCACGACCCCATCTATATTTGATAATTTTCAAACAGTAATTGTAAAAACTATTATTGTTTGGAAAACAATAATAGTGTGACAATGTTGTTTTATAGTAAACTGTTTGATTTCCAAACAATAATAGTATTAGTAACTAGTCGAATGTGGCAATCCCAAAACTTTCTTTTTCTGATTTATTTTAAGATTCACTTTTGCTCTCAAACGCACTAAACTGTGAAATTCTCTTATTTAGAAACTATATTAGGTCTCATGACTGCGATTTTTTTGATAAATGCAGAAAATATTACAAAAAATGCAGTCAAAGTTCGTCTTTTGAACCGAGTTTTCCAAAGCGAGAGATCTGGGAACGAAAAAAAGGGTCATGCTGAGAAAATAATTGTCGATAAATCAAATTCTAATAAATTCAGGGAAAAATGAAGTCATACGGCATCTTATAACATATCTTCAAAAATTATCTCAGCAAGTTTCATGTTTTTACTTTTACAAATGAATCTGAAAATGTATAGGAAAATTTTGAGTTGCTGAGAGAGAAAAAACATTTTTTCGAATACACTCTTAATGCGTCAAAGTTTGCTACCTCAGTGCCAAAATTAAATGGTAATTTATGATCATTGTGAAGATTTTAAAGACATGAAATTCCTTGCATTAGTTCTTAAAATAAGACTATTGCGGAAATGTGAAAAAATACAACATAAAAGTGCCACCTGTTGGGCGATTCATACCAAAACATAAACAGCAACATTATTTATCAAGCTATACCTGAATGTGAAGTTTGGTGAAGCTCACTGATTAGTTCTTAAAATAGAGATATTGCAGGAATTGAGAAAAATTCAGCATTGCAGCGCCACATATTGGGAGATTGACAACAAAACATGAACAAATCTAGTTAATTTCATGGATTTACTGAATCTAAAGTTTGATAAAAATTCGTGCACCTGAGAACCTGAGATAGAGGTATTGCGCAAATCGTGAAAAATGCAACAAAGCAGTGCCACCTGTTGAGCAATTTGCACCAAAATGCAAACAACATCGATTCATGTTGAGAACTAACTGAATCTGAAGATTAAAGGAAATCCGTGTATTAGTTATATATATATAGCTGTTGCGTAAATCGTAAAAAATGCACCATAGCAGCGCACCTGTCGAGCGATTTGCACCAAAAACTAATCAGTATCAATCTATATCAAGAACTACCTGATTATAATTTTTAATTAAATTCCGTGCGATAGTTCTTGAGATAGAGCTATTGCAAAAATCGTGAAAAAATTAGCATACCAGCGCCTTCTGTTGAGCGATTTACACAGAAACAAATACAATATCAATTCATGTTAAGTACTGACTGAATCTGAAGTTTGGTTGATATCCGTGCCTTAGTTCTTCAGATATAGCTGTTGCGTTAATCATAAAAAAAGCAGCGTAGATGCGCCATCTGTTGAGTGATTTGCAACAAAAACTAATCAGTATCAAGTTGCATTAGGGACCACCTAAACATAAATTTTTATTACATTCCGTGCATTAGTTCTTGAGATAGAGCGTCCCCAAAATTTATGTCACATAGAGACAGAGTCTGATTCACATATACACATACAGACATTTTGTGAAAACTTGTTCTTACTAAAAACTAGGAATCTCTGATCCCTAAAACGGGTAAATCCGCCAAAAACCGGAATTCGAAAATTTTCACGAATCCAATATTTTCTTCCATAAAGATAGAAAACAGTAAAAATAGTTTTGTTAGAACCGATAATACTCAAAGGAAAGCTCACTTGTTAATACATTCCTGAAAACGTATAATCTATCAAAGAAACTAATTAGATGAAACTTTCTTCTGTTTTTAGTTGCTATCAGATTCAAAAAATTTACGAGCAACAAACTTTTCAACCGATTTTAACCCCAACTTTTTCCCGTTCAAAGAGAGAAAAAGATTACAATTATTTGCAAAAAGTTGGAGGAATAGCAGGAAAACCAATACTACTACTACTACCAGCCGTTAATATTTATCGCCTATTCCTATCAATCGCTTATCTCTGATTCGTTAAAATGCTCGATGCACGATGAAAAGTCTTGGCTAGCGGAGATTTTTTTTTGGAGCTGCAGAAAAAAAGTTGGGGGATATTGCTCTTTGCTATTCACACTGGGTGTTCTGAGGATATTTCGCGAACAGTTGGAGAAAATCAAGTGTTGGTTCAAAAATTTTTCGAAATCTTGTTGAATCTAATAGTGGCTTTATACATCAAGTTTTCGATTCAAAACAGTGGCTGGGGGAGATAGAGTTACTTATAAACAGCACAGTCGCCATTTTTTAAAAATAAATATATAAATTAGTTAATGAGTTATAAGGAATTTTGATTGCATGACAACCATTTTTCTTCCTTTTTGTCGCTACCATGTCGCAAATTCGTTTCAAATCATCCACAGTGAGAATCGTCTTCTGAAAGATCTTATCAAAGAATGAAGAACATTTCTCACTTACATAGCTTTTTAATCCTGAATCTAGGAAAAAAAGTTAGCGGAAAAAATGACAAACTAAAAAAGCGGAAAAAAAAAGTGACACGGGAAAATTGTTATCGGAAAAAAGGGACAAGGAAAAAAAGTTACCGGAAAAAAAAAGAGTGACAAGGAATTGATTTTGGGGATATACTGATTAAGTATGAAAGGGGGGGGGGGGTGGCTCTTAATTTAGGTAAATGGGTTTTTCTTGCTAAATTAAATGTTTTGGTTCAATTTTTGGATATATGTTCATACTGAAAAGACGCTTGTTTGATTAGTTTTGGGAATGGACGATTACCCCATCCCCCTCCGTTCTAAATAAGATGAATGGGTTTTTAAGCAGAATTATCCAACGTGTGTCAAATTTTGGATATAGGTTCTTTCTGACAAGGCTTATATCTAGTATTGTGGTGTCGTGTCCTCAGTTTCTCTTTATTCAGTTGGTTTTTTTTGTTAAGTTTATCAATAACACATTTTTAGTTCCTCAAGTTCTTTATTAAAACTATAGATCAATTAATAAAAAAATAAATGAAACGACATTACAACTACATAGGAGCCACACTCCAATATTACATTTCGCTTAGCACGTCTAAGCCACCTTACATCTATGTACTCTCTAGTACATTACCAGCAAATGTCTCTCTGCCAACTACCTTCCTTCCCTCTCTACGCTCAACAATCCCACCCCTCAACTCATTGCCACTAGACCAGTGAAATCATTTTCTAGTTCCTTGAGGTCAATTACAGCTATTCTTCTCAGCTTTAGAATGAAGGTACTTTCACTCCTGCATACCTTTTCACAATGGGATTTCGCTATCTATCTTCTGCCCAGATTAAAGTTGTCAGTACGTCGTCGCAGTATATAATGCCTGAAGAATTTTCGAAATTTAGTGGTAAAATATAGAGGGGGAAAGAGGGATAACCTCTCTTAAATTTAAAAAAAAATGGCTTTTTACGCAGAATTATTCCATTTGCTTAAAAATTTGAATGTAGGTTCATTATGATAAGGGGTATCCCTGAATAGTTATGGGATTCTTTTGCTAATTAAAAAGTGGGGGGACGGGCGATTATTCCCCCCTTAAATTAGATAAATTGTTTTTATGCACAATTATCCGATGTATTTCAAATTTTGGATATAGGTCCTTTCTCATAAAATAAAATCCCTGAACAGTTTTAAGGATTTGTTTACATATCCTCAATAGCTGTTTGCATTTAAAACTATGGTTTATGTTTCTGCATAGCATTTTTCAGTATTCTATAAATATCCTAACAAAGAAAAAATATCCTGTTTTTATTAAAATCATTTTTTTTTTAATTTAAATTTGTTTTTTAATTTTTTAAGCGTTCAAATACTGAAGATCTATCAAGAACTACAGGTTTTTAAACAATTAACTTTCTAATTACCAACATAAGCTAGTAATAAAAAACTATTATTATTATTATTATTACTACAAGTTAATGAATTCACTAGTTCATTCGTTCGTGACACATATCATAGTTTGTACATTAAAATTTTCTAACATATATTTTTTAAATGTTTTATATTATATTTTGTTATGTGTAATATGGGACATTAATTAGTAAAAATCCAGTTTTAAATGATAAATATTCGGCGTAAATTAAAATGACAATTACAACAAATGATTTAGCACATTACTTTTTTCACAAGTAAAAAATAAATAAATAAATAAACCAGTTTTAAATTCAAAATGAATTGTAATAATTATAAGGAAAACGATAAAATGTGTTATGTTTTCCGGCATAATTGTTTTCAATCATTAAATTAAAAAATAAAGAAAATTTCTTTTTATTTGTTATTTGCGTTCAGTTGCATTTAACTCGCTTTTTTATTTTACTTGGGCTTTTTTGTGGCAAACCTTTACCGAGAAATCCCCTGATCGTCAAATTTTCTAAGAGACTAGCCGCCTGTGATATGTACCAGACATCCAAAATTTGAAGTAAATCTGATAATTCTGCATAAAAAGCCCATTTTTTTAATTTAAGGATGGTTATCCTCTGTTTCTCCCTCTATACTTAGCTATTAAATCCTTGAAACTATTCGGAGATCCACCTTATTAGAAAGAACCTATATTTAAAATTTGAAATACATCGGATAATTCTGAATAAAAACCGACTTATCTAATGTGAAAGGGAAATAATTGCTTGTCCCCCCCCCTTTATAATAGCATAAGAACCCCCATAACTAATGAGAAATACGTCTTATAATAAACCTATGACTAAAATTCGAGGTAAATCGGATAATTCTGCGTAAAAAGGCATTTATTTAACTAAGAGGGATTACTCCCCGTCCCCCCCCCCTCTTTATACTTAGCCATTAAACCCTTAAAACTATTCAGGGATATACCTTATCAGAAAGAATCTATATTTAAAATTAGAAATACATCGGATAGTTCTGGATAAAAACCGATTTATCTAATTTGAGAGAGAGATAATTACCTGTCCCCCCTTTATAATAAGCAAAAGAACCCCATAACTAATTTAGGTCGGATGGGGTGGGGGGTGGTAATCATATGTCCAAAAATTGAATCAAAGCAGTTAATTTAGCATGAAAAACACATTTACCTAAATTAAGACCCTCCCCCCGATCCCCTCTATATATATTTAACCAATGAATTCCCAAAATCAATTCCTTGTCACTTTTTTTCTGGTAATTTCTTTCCTTGTCCCTCTTTTTCCTGTAACTTTTTTTTCCGAGTCATTTTTTTCCGCTTTTGTAGTTTATGTCACTTTTTTCCGATAACTTTTTTCTTTTTTTTTCCGTTTACCCACTTGCCAATTTCGTGCGTTTTTTAAAAAAGAATTAATAAAACAAGTTGGAAATTGCACATGAGCCTAGCAAATGAGGTGCGTTCGTACGATAATGAAGTTTTAAAAATATTCAGATCTTGCTGTTATAGTAGAAGGTACTTCGGATATAATATAGTGCTCAAAATCTCTTTTTTTTTTTTTTTTTTTTTTTTTTTTTTTTTTTTTTTGTAAATATACATGGACATACAACTTTTATTACACCTAAGCAACGTATACCATATTCATAAAAGTGAAATAGTTGAATATAATTAAAACACGCCCCAAACAATAAATCCACGTATATCATCATTATGTAGGGGAATATTTTGAGTGGCCGTGTAAATTAATAATAAATATTTTTTGTGGCATAGATTGTAAAGACGGATGAACTGACAGACTGAACGACGAACATAAGTGCTAGTTATTTATATAATTACGGACGAACTTAAAATTATTCAGATCTTGATGTAATAGTACACAGTATTTCGGATACAGTATAGCAGCCAAGATCTTTTGTGTGTCCCTGTAAATACTATCTGCTTTCTTTTATACAGAAAATAACTTGTAACACTCTACAGTAACAATATCAATCTCATAAAATTTTAAATAGTTAATTACAATTAAAATGCGCACCAAACAATGTTCTCCCTATACCATTATGTAATAGAATACTTTTGTGTGGCCTTGTAAATCAATATCAAATGTTCTCCGCGCCGCAGATTATGCAAAATGTATATTATAATATGTGCTTCACATATGCGTATTAATTTTATAACATCATTAAAATGCATTCGAAAATTTTCCCCATTGACCGTAACGTAACGGAATACTTTTGATTGCACCTGTAATTAATCTATCCATCCGATTTTTATAAAATTTGAAATGACTCGACAAAATTATGTAATAATTATACGTTTTAAATTTCAAACCATTAAAATGCATTTGAAACTTCTTTCCCCAGTGACCGTAATGTAACGGAATGCTTTTGATTGTCCCTGTAATTGATCTATGCATCGGATTTTAATAATTATATATTTTAAATTTCAAACGATTTGGTTGGGTAGTTTTTGCGTTGTTATATGCGGACGGATGGACAAACAGACTGAACGACAACAATAGGTGCTACGTATTTACATAATTACGAACGCATCTAAAAATTGTTTGAAAGTAGTTCCTTTGGATTTGAGAACAAACTTAACAAAAGGATAATAAGGTACCCTGGGGTAATAACGCCAGGCGGGGTAATAACGCCAAGTGCTTATATTTTGCATAATTATGAAATAATCAGGTAAATGACACCCATGTGCTCTGCGCAGAAGGGTTTTGAGTCATATAAATCGCAAAAAACAGCTTCAAGTTAATTTGTTTCATTTTTAGGTCTTATTGTTTTTACAAGCAACTAAAATTAACGCTTGATCTAAAATTTGCGAGATAAGGTTTTTGATCGGAAGACTATATTTTTTATCCAGAAATACTTTGTTTATTACATAAAATTGTAGTGTATTTCATGTACTTTCAAATTGTTGTAGAAGATTTTGGATATCTTCTCGAGATAATTTGTAGTTTAGGATTTACTGCGCAATAAGTATTCCGGGGTAATAACGCCAGGGATTGGCGTTATTACCCCGGTTGATTCCCAACAGTGGCCGAACTATATCCGAAGGGGTTTATATATTAATATGGGACAGCATTATCATCATTGTTGAAATGGTAAGATTAAGGGGGGGGGGGGGTGCCCAATACTTAAAAATAATCTATTTTATTTTTTATTATATTATTATTATTTTTTTTTTTTACTAATGTAAAAGATAATTTTTAACTCTTGTAAATAAAACTACATCAAAATGTTTTCGAGATTCAAATTCGAACATCTTCAAAATCAGGTTTCTATTAAATTTCCACTGGATTGTTCAATTGAGTTCGAAATTTTATCATCTTATAAAATGACCGCTTGCTCAGCGTTCGGTTTTTCAAAACTTTATAATTTTAACCTATAATTGATCTGACAGAAATTCTAACGTATGAATGTGATGCGGTTTATGAGACCACAAAATTGAAAGATGAATAAAAGGCGGGAATAACTCATAGAATTGTGTTTTTGTGCTAAACTTTTTATACAAGAGTATTATACTTAATATTCACCTATTTAGTCTCTGGTGATAGTACTAAAATTCCAAATGAAAGAAAATTTCGGTAGTGTTTGCAGTTAAACTGAAAATTACAAGTTAAACTAAAAAATTAAAAGAAAAATAGTGGTCTACGAGACCGGTAACATTAGTTAAAGGTTAAAATGCGATCAATGATTAAAAATCATAGAATACTGTTCCTGCGCTAAATTTTTTGTACAGAATTAATTCTAATTAAATTTAATCTATTCAAATATTTCTAACAATATTACGAGAACTCCAAACGAAAGAGAATTTCAGTTGTAACTATAGTTAAACTGGAAAATACAAGTTAAAAGCTATTTTTTTAGGGGGGGGGGGGTAGAGGTCTGCACGGGCCGGGCTCGGGCCGATTTCCAATAATTGCTTTCGGGCCGGGCCGGGCTCGGGCCTTACTTCTGAAGACTCGGGTCGGGTCGGGCCGGGCCTAGTCACTAATCCTTTCGGGCGGGGCCGGGCCTAGTCACTAATCTTTTCGGGCCGGGCTGGGCTCGGGCCTTAATTTTTTTCTGGAGTATCAGGCCGGGACTAACTTTTTTTTTCCGTACGAAGCCGAGACTGATTCCATTCTTCCTAGTTTTCATGGACCAAAATAATCAGTTCCTATTGAATCTTCCTATATAAAAATCCTTTTCTCGACTTTTTATAAGTTAGTAATATTTGGCTTTGTCCAAAAATTTCTGCAAAAAAAGCATATACTTTTAAGCCGTCATTATTCTACAATTAAACATTAGAATTTATTCCTTTTAAAGAATCGTAGATTACTAGGCGTTTTAAAATAGAACTAAACACACACACACAAAAGAAAAAAAAAAAAAAAAAAAAAAAAAACGTGATTATGACGGAATTTTTTTTTTAAACTGAAAACTGAAAGTTTCTTTTAAATGTTCATCCATGCAAAATGAATACAACAATACGGGAGAAAAAAATATAATAAACATTTGCATCTGTTAAGAAGGGAATGCATTTTTTTTCGTTCCAAAGCGATTTCGTCTTTGGAAATTTTACCATGTACCGCTTTTTCGATTTTTTGTCTCCATTACAGGGAATATGGATTAATAATACTAGTGATAACTGAAACATTTACATACAACAAACAAAGATTCATCTAAAAGCATAAATATCGCAGCCTACGGCACTTCTACATAAATGAAGATTATAAACATGGAAAAAAAAAAGACTAATATAAATTTTTTTGGTCAGAACTCTTCCATAAGATTAAAGATCAATGTTCTGTAGAAAATCACTTTAGCCGGGCCGGGTTCGGGCCGAAATTTAAAATTTTTTCCGGACCGGGCCGAGCTCGGGCCGAAATTTTAACTTTCGGGCCGGGCCGGGTCGGGCCATTATTTTTTTCGTTCGGGCCGGGCCGGGCTCGGGCCGAATTTTTAACTTTCGGGCCGGGCCGGGTCGGGCCAATATTTCTTTTGTTCGGGCCGGGCCGGGCCCGGGCCGAAATTTTAACTTTCGGGCCGGGCCCGGGCCTAGAAATCTCGGCCCGTGCAGACCTCTAGGGGGGGGGTACAGTGTTCAGTCAGATTGCTAACAGCAGTTAAAGGTTAATTTTGTTGCTAATATAGAGATAATGATATATAACCATATGAATTATGTATAAAATCGAATAAGAGATCTCTTTGGGATAATATTTTTTAATCAAAAATTTTATTCAATTTATTAAAAATGTATTAATGCATGCTCTTTAAAACGTCGACAATTTAACTGTAGGTTTGGAGAATCCGCATTAGTGTGGAGTTATGGGTTAAAAACTATTTACTAGATTACTATAATAGTATTAACCCTTAACTGCTGTGACAAAAATTGTCACATAACTTACTGTGAGCGGCCTGTCAGACCCTTAATCTAACGATGAATAAAATGTTAAATTAACTTTTAGAATATTATTTTTGTATTGAACCTTATATACAGGACTATTATAAATAAAATTTAGCTATTCAAAAGTTTCTAGCGATAGTAATAGGACTCCAAATGAAACAAAAATTTCCCGGTATCTATAGTTAAACTAAAAATTGCAAATTAAACTCTGAAACTTGAAAAACTCAGCGATATGTGAGACGCTAACAGCAGTTAAGGTTTAACAAAATATTTATTACATATAACTCTAGTTATAAAATTTCACATGATTAAAATATTACATTATGAATGGTTAAAACCATGCAATGTTTCTTATAATCATATTTAAGCGGGACTTTTTAAGCAAAGAGAGACACAGGGTGTTATATTCTGTTGAAGCTCTCCCCTCGCTCCTTTTTCTTTCACTTTCACAAAAAAATCAATATTTTCTATCGCATAGAATGCATACATGGGAATATAAATGCTGATTCAAATAATCTGTGCAATGTTTCTAATAATTCTATTTAAATGGTCATTTTTAAGCAAAACGTAGCTTAGAATCTGATATTCTTTTGCCTCCTCCCACCGCCAACCCCAACAGCTTTCTTTTTCTTTCAGAGTCACAAAAAAAAAAATTGTACATTTTCAATAGCTTAGATTGCAATTTGTCAATTTCTAGAGCTGTAGAGTTAGTATTTTTAAAATTGGGCAATCTACATACCATTATTCCATCTTATTTTATAGTTTTGTTTGCATGGCGTTATTACCCATATAGGTGGGTATTAACGCCAAATAGCATTGGTCAAGAAAAAACGCCATTACATTTTATGAATACATATCTGTTAAATTATTTTATTTTATATAGATAGTCAATGAGTTGCTGTATCAGATCCTATATATGTTTGTAAAATACAATCTAAAACTAAGCCGTGAAAATTGGTAGAACCTTAACGTGGCGTTATTACCCCAGGGTACCTTATATAAAAACTGTAACGTTTAAGTCAATATCTTTCAGAAACCTAAATATAAATGAATTATATACTTTTCAAACATACGTGGATTAAATGAACGGTTGAAGGAATTCGAACATTTAAAAAATGATCTCGTATATCCATCTTTTTCATAATTTTCTTCTCTGAAGAGGATTAATATCAGTCATAGCGAAACGCACAATAAAAGAAAAAAAAAACACCTTAGAACTACAGCAACTAAACTAACAACAGAAGCATGCGAGCATGTGTTTTTGTGTTTTTCCTGGAATTTGAGAATTCAGCCCCGTTTCCAAAAAAAGAGGAAGAAACAGATGTAACTAATTAAGACCCCCCCCCCCCCCAAATGGTGCAGTATTGAAAAACCCGAGACAGTGACAGAAAATGACCATTTCTTTTAGCCTTCGGCTGATTTCCAATCGTACAAATGAATGCAGTCCTCTTTCAAAAGAAGTGACCGGTTTTCGTTAAAAGCTGATACTGTTACCATGTGTTGTTGGTGGTGATCGATAAGTAAGAAATAATTGTAAAAAAGCGAGAAAAGAGACTAAATCTGAAAAATATAGACCTAAAACAAATGCAAAAAATAGCCAGTTTAGCATCCCACTCTGAGACATGTGTAATTTCTCGAAAAAATAAAATTTTTACCTTCTAACATTACACAAGAGTTTAAAGTTCTAGGGGGGGCCCTGGGTTGTCTGGGGTGGGCCCGGCCCACCCGGCCCCCCCGCTAGTTACGCCTATGTGAAACGGCTATAAATCACCTGCTTTCACTACGATTAAATTAAACACACAAATCATAGCCATTTTTATTGATTTACAGGAACACACA
The DNA here is from genome assembly GCA_964019185.1 of Maratus speculifer. Classification (NCBI taxonomy): domain Eukaryota; kingdom Metazoa; phylum Arthropoda; class Arachnida; order Araneae; family Salticidae; genus Maratus; species Maratus speculifer. The sequence goes on from OZ025299.1 coordinate 162,302,521, forward strand.
AAAGAAATCAGCTACAGTAATAATTGCTGGAGAGTATGTTTTAATATTTGGTATGTACTTTTAAATTTAATTAGTTTTTTGCATAATATTCTTTGTATATAAAATGCATATTTGAGATACAGGGCTGCACAAAAATAGTTGCATTACCATTTTCTTTATTAGAGGAAATTCCTGAAGGCTAATTTCCAGAAATATATGTACCACTTAAATGAATTAAATTTTGAAATGCATATTGCATTACAAATCTAATCTCTATATCATATACAGGGTTCCTAAAAAAAATCGGATAATTTTCCGAATGTAAATGGGAACAGCTGAAATTCGGTTTTGAAATGCTTTATATATTAAATAAACTGTAATTGGAAAATAAATTGTTTTCGGATGTTTCTAAAGATAAAGGAGCATTGGCGACTTGGAAGCGGTTATCGTGTATTTTTACATAGTGATTATAGTAAATTATCGTAGTTTAAGAAACATCTGTCTTTTTAGCACTTTCCAAGAAAATTGAAAAATGCTTATGTATTTGGTTTGCCGGTCCGTCTGTCTACGCTGTAACTCCCGCGTTTGGTGACCCTAAATAAGCCTTATCAATTGCATGAAAATCCTACTATATTTATAGTCGGATTTTCATGCAATTGATAAGGTTTATTTAGGGTCACCAAAGCATGTTTGGTATTCCATATGAAGTATGTATGACTAATGATTCATTTACAAGGACATTCAAAAGAGTTCGATTACATTATGATATATGGGTAAAAATCGTTTGGAGCGTACTTTAATGACATTCTGCTATTTCTAATGTATTCAAACTAATATAAATCAATTAATTTAACTACGGTTACGTTAAAACAGAGCATTTACAGCATTTTAAAATAAATTTACAGAGACACACAAAAGAAATGGTTACAATACTGTCTTTGCTTAATAATTGCTGGAGAGTGCGTTTTAAAATTCGGTATACGCTTTTAAATGTAATTACTTTTTTTCCACATTACACTTTACATATAAATTCTATACATCATATACAGGGCAGCACAAAAGTATTTGTCTACCATTCTCCTCATTAGAGGATATTGCTGAAGGGGAATTTTCAATTGAAATATGTGTATCTCTTAAATGAATTAAATTTTGGAATGCATGTTGTTAATATGTACCTATCGATGTATCATATATAGGGCTGCTAAAATTTTCGGATCATTTTCCGAATGCAGATGGAAACAGCTGAAATTTGGTTTTGAAATGCTTAATATATTTTCACATGGTGAAATGAGACGCAATTTTTTAAACGGTGCAGTTTTTTACATTATTCTGAATATGTTGGATAGTGTTTCATAATCTGTATTTGATGCATGACTTTTTATTTTTAAACACATTTTTTCATTCTTTTTTTTTCGCTTTTAAATACTAAAAATTGTTCCGAGTTTAACGCACACCTGCCATACAGTGCTGCAGGTAGTGGGAATCTGTGTAGGATTTTTGCACAGACCATATTTCATCCTTAATTTATAAGTAGTGGTTATTTCCGAACAATAATTTCACTAAATTTCTTAAATTCTTATTGGATTTTCCCGCTCTCTCGACTAATATATGTACGAATAAGCTTAATACTGGAGTTTCCTTCGGATATAGGTTTATTAAGGAATTAGTGAGCTCCTGGAGGTGAAAACTAGAACTAACATATTTTACAGAGCATGCAGCAGCAGTGTAGGAAATTCCTATTGATTAATATTGGACTCTTAATTGCGTGGTGGTTATCATTATTTCTGAATAGAAATTTTAACAAATTTCATAAATTGCTATTTGTATCCCCATCCCGTTGGGTAATATATAAACGGAAAGAATGAAAATCGGATTATCGATCGGATTTAGGTTTGTTTACGAAAAAATGCCTATTCTGGTGATGGAAAGTGAAACTGTAGCACTCTGCAAATCGTGCATTGCACGCTTATTATATCCGATCGCAGGTGGCGGTGATCCATATCAGATTTTCGTACAAAACATACTGCGTCCCGTAGATGTGAAAAGTGGAACTAAAGTACTTTGTAACATGTACGCGGTTAAAGTTGTTTGTTTATAGTTAGTGTTAATTTTAATTAATTTAGAATTTGGCTACGGTTAGGTAACTATTAGGTTACATTTGGGTTATAGATAGGTTGCAATTATATTTCGGTTAGTCTTACGTTATATTTAAATTCCGGTTACGTTATAGTTAGATTATGATTAAGATACAGTTAGGTTAAGGTAAGTTGCAGTTAGGTTACAGTCAGAAAACGAATAAGTTATGAGAAGGTGGCGGTTAGGTTACATTTATGATATATTTATCTTTGGCTCAGGTTAAGTTGCAGTTAGGTTACAGATAGGTTGCGATTACAGTACAATTAGGTTAGGGTTAGGATTTTATCCACAGGTTGAATATTACACATGTTTTGATTGAAATATACTTAATTTTGTTCTATGGTTCTGAAATTACATTACTATATATTAACCTTTTATCTAATCATTGATTATCGATTTTAATTAAGGTATAGTCGGATCTAGTGGAGATGTAATTTGTTTGGAAATCAAAATGTTTCACTTAGGATTTCGAGGTGAAAAAAACCCAAAAAGTTACGTGACTGAACAGTGATATTTACGGATAAATACAGCATTTTAACACGAAAATTGCGCAATTGTTGAACATATATTTCCTCCTCCGTTTCCCATTGAAGTCGTTTTAAATATTTGTTATTCTAAATTCAGTTGTTTATTTTTTTAAACCGATTTTTCTCACAGTCAGTGGCCACGTATTTCGAATTAGGGATAAAATCACAAATTTCAGGTTCATTTGATATTATTATCACGGACCCGGGCAACGCAGACCCGGGCAAATTACAAAATCAAAATTTTTATACGGTACTCCAAACCTAAAAGTTATATTTAGTAATTTTGTTTCCTATTACACTGACAAATAAGACCAAAAAAAAGTATATATATAACATTAAAATTGACCGAGTTATGAAACTTTAAAAATGCATGACCTTGTACCACTTTCTTGGATTGAAAACAAATGAGTTTCACCATGATTTGAGGGATCATATATCAAGTGTTTGCAGTAGGGGGAACTGGGGTACATTGATACTTAGGGCACATTGATACACCCCCTGTACAGCACACAGGGTCATTACAGGAAGTTTCACAACAGCACCAAAAGGTGATGCTGGTGAAATAAACAACATACAGAAAGTTTTGGAATGATTCAATAGTTTGATGAAATGGGTAGAATTGTTTTTGTAGGTCAAAAGTAAATTTGAGTTGTACAATTGAAATGGTATTTATACAACTGTTCCTGTATTTTCAACCGAAAAGAATACACTCCCTGGCAAGTAACGCTAATCTTTATCAGTTCCTCATTCTTTATTGTTAGATAAATTATGATGTGTTGGATTTGCGACTCATTTTATTTAAAATGGCTTCATGGGGCATAATGATACAGTCTTTGTCGGGGCACATTGATACAACCTAAATCCTTCTCTAGTTCATTTTTTCATTGCCTTTTATTTTTATTTTTACCATACACTCCTCAATTCAACCATTTTTTGTCAAAAAGTTCTACTATTAGTTTTTATTGAAGTGAAATAGCTCTAATTTCTTTATATTAGAACATTTTATAGTATTTTTGCAAACAGAAGACGTACAAACTTATACAATATCTAGTGCTAGTAGAATTAACAAAAGAAATGGACGGCAGCCTGGCAAATCTCAAATTTATATCGATTCTCCAGAGAAAAAAGTATTATCGACATGAGAAATGTTAAGTAAGAGAAACAAGCTGCAGAACAGTACATGATAATTATATTATAAACATAATTTTTAATATAATTAATCTTTATTTTCTGTTTGTAAACCGATATAAAGAGAAAACCTGATAATTCTTTCACCTTTCCTAAGAAAGAAGAGAATTCTGGGGTTAAAGTGCCAGATATGACAAAGTTACCACAGCCAACAAACAGACAAGGAACAGCCAGAACATCAGGTCATTATACATTTCATTTTGATTGCTTTAATATCGCTTACAAATAAATTGTGTGCGATTTTAATGTCTATAAATACATATAAAATGGTTTGCTAACTATTTTTCTGTGAAAAATATGCACTGGTGTTATTTTGTCTCCATTTTTCCCAGACGTGTCAAAGTGTATCAATCTGCCCGGGGATGGGGCACTTTGATACAAATTACTGTTTTTCATTTTTTTAAAATTACATGCAAAAATAATATATAAAACAACGATTGTACATTTTTGTAACACACAACACAGGTTTTGCTAACATCACATAGAAAAATAACTTGAAATTTCTGCTTTCTAGATACCATTTTTTTTTTTTTTTTTTTTGAAAAAAGCTGTATCAATGTCCCCCAGTTCCCCCTATTCGGAGAACTTTCTTTATGTGTATCTGCGCTTTGAAAAAAATCGTACAAATATTACGATTGAATTAATTTTTAATAAATAATTAACTTTTACTACTTTTCACATGCTATTGACCTTTACTTAGCACAATCAGTATTTAAAATGAAATGTTTAGCTTCTATTAGTTCATTTATAGAAATAGTCAAAAGTATTTCATTTCATTACGATCAACGAAAAAGAAAATCGTTATGTACTAAGATTAATATGCATTTATGAAATGCACTAAAAAATATATTTCGTAGTTTGTAACACTTATTATTCATGAACAGGGCAAAATAAAAAAAAATTCTGTTACATAATGGTTTACGAGGGAGAACAGTTTCCAACGTATTTTAGTTTTGTTACAGTATTTCAACTGTAATAAATCTGAAAAACAAAATATTAAGACTTACCATAAAATGCGTGTTGTATAACATGATTCATGTTGCATAGCATGATGAATGTTGCATAGCCTTTCATTTATAGGAACAACAACAACATTAACAAAAATATTCGAACTTTTTTGAAGCACTTTCTACAAACGGAAGTGCGATTTCATTTAGGATTTTTAGCTTATTTTTAGCTCATTAAATGGCGTTTATAAATTATGTTGACCGTATACAGGGCTACGCAAAAAAAATTGTAAGCAATGCGGAGTACCAGAACGCATGGCTCAAAGGCAGGTTTTTTACCGAGTTTTGCGCTTTCAACTTGAACCATTTAGTGTACTATGAGATGCTTGTATAATATAAATAAAATCGTACATATGCAAAGGTGTGAATACTCAGCCCTTTTGGGATGATAATGTTTGGAAATGTGATTTTAAATATTTTGGCCATGTTTTAGGCTGAATTCAACTTTAGTTTAATATATATATATATATATATAAACTATTTGTAATGTACACGGCTGTACTAAATAATTAAAGTATATTTCCATATATCGGTGGAAATCGCTGAAGAGGAATTTTCAACAATTATGCATTGCTTTTATATTAAATTAAGTTTAGCGTACTATGTAAAATGTATTCTTATCTCTTGATTGAAAACAAAGCTATACAAAATAATTAGACTTTAAAGAAGCAAAAACCTGGAATTGATTGAAAACGTTAGTATTTTGCATGATTTATATTTTATGGAGTAATATATAAATGAAAATTTCCTATTTTAATTGAAAGACTTTTTTTATGAAAAAAAAATAATAAAATAATAATAAATAATAATAATAATAATTTCAAATGAATACATTTTTGTGAGCACATTGGAATAAAAAAAATATTTTTAACTTCTGGAACATAAATTTATTAAATAGAAAAAAGGGCAAATATAATATAGTTGATGCGTTGGTTGTAAGTGATAAATATGATAAATCGTTGGATAAAAGTTTTAAACAATTGTTTAAAACTTTCATTTAATGGTTCATTACATTTATTAGAATGCGTAAAAAGAAAAAAAAGAAAGAAAGATAAAAGAAAGGAAGAAAAGAAAAGATACAATATTAACGAATTTCTTGGGAAAATACACTTGAAATTTCTTCTGTCCTTCCCCCTTGTTCAAATTTTATCATTTTTTTTCTCTTGCAAAAAACAATTTTTTTAATAATTAAATAAGGATAAATACCTATATACTTTACTGAAGGCGAAAGAGCGTTTTTTGTTTATTAGAATTATGCATTGGGGTTGGCTCCTTCTATCTATCTATATAGAACTATCTATTTGGTTTCATAATAATAAAACCAAAGAACTTATATCTGTTATAACTTATTGATAAAAAAACATCCCACGAAATACCTTCCTGAAAGCGTCCCAGGCACGCTCTATAGCGTTGAGGCCTGGAGGCCTGGAGGCCTGGAGGCCTGGCTGGCCAATCCATCCGGTGAATATCCTCACTCTCGAGAAATTCATCGATCAGAAGAATTCTATGTGACAATGGGTTATCGTCCTCTAAGAAGGACTCGGTGCCCACTGCACCCCGCAAAAGGCGAACACAGGGCTCCAAGACTTCATCCCTATACCTCACATCAGTCACAGAGCATTTTTCAAAGACTTGGAGAGGTGTGTGGCCTGGCCATCTAACATGATGCTTGCCCTGACCATTACAACGCCACAGCCATAATTGTTGGTTTCGAGGACATTGGCGGGCAAGTAGCGGGTCTCTGGCTCTCTCCATACGGAAGTACGACGAGAATAGGTGTTTAGGCTAAAACGGGATTCGTCGGTGAACAGAACGGTCGCCCATTGCTCCATATTCCAATCACTATGCTGCTTGCATGATTCTAATCGGACTCTCCTGTTTGTGGACGTGACGCTCTCTCATTCAATCTTTTGGAAACAGTCACTCTTGTTACACGGGTCATGCAGACAGATCCGGAGCCATATGAGAAGCTGTAGCTCCTCTATTACGTCTAGCTAAAATGGACAAATGGCAAACTTCTCTGTACGTCGTGGTTCTTGGACGAGTTTCCGAGGCTTTCTCTCGATAGATCCAGTATCCGGGAAATGTTTACATTGGTTACACACGACGCTGGGTGTTAAATTAAGTTTTCTGCATATCTAGACTTGCGATTGTCTTGCCTCTAGCCTCCCCATAATTCTCCACCTCATTCCATCATCTAAATGTTGGTGGTTACTCATTTTTACTGTTCTGATCTAAATTTAATAGATTGCTGCAAAATAACACCAAGAAATTCGCCGAGGTGTCCTAGCGAACGCAATTCAACTCCACGCGCTTATAAAGCCTGTTTTTCTGCTGGCTGCGCCTTCACACACGTGTACGCTACGTTTGTGTATTTGCTGTACAATATTTGCATTTTTATCTAGAAACAGTGATATTTCCTTCAGTTCAGTTCTTTTCATGCAATTCGATAAAATATGCAAATTTTCTTAATTTATTTCACCAGTGTATGTGCACAACGCGATAACTCATGTAAAATTATTCGATTTACTTGAAATTTTGGATATAGGTTTATTAGGACAAGCCGCTTCCCTGATTAGTTTTAGGAGTTCATTCGATGAGTATAAGAGGGGGAATGGGGGCTAATGCCCCTCCCCTTAATTTATATAAATGGCTTTTTCATGCAAAATTATCAGATGTCATTAAAAATTTAGATACAGGATCATTCTGTGAGGCGTTTCTATGATTAGTTTTTTCATTGGATAAGCATAAAAAGGGGAAAAGGGGCGCGAATCCTACACCATTATGTTAGATAAATGTGTTTTTCATGCAGATATATCAGGTTTCATTCAAATTTTAGACATAGAATCATTCTGATGAGGGAACTTCCATGATTAGTTTTGGGAGTTCATTGGATAAATCTAAGAGGGGGACAGGGGGGGATAACCCCCGCCCTTAATTTAGATAAATTTATTTTTCTTGCAGAATTAGGTCAAATATGGACGAAGCAGGGGGAGGGGTTCAATCGGCTGCAAGTGACTTCATATATGTCGTCTTGATACATCTTAGCTCCATGGCCGCATAGTATCGGAATGAAGATATTCTATAACAGAGGTGGAGAGGTTGTATAGCTAAAACTGCAAATTTTTTATAGTAAATTCCATTAGATCTAACCAGTGTTGAATTCAGAGACTTTTCTCTGGGAGGGATATCAGTGGCTCCGGGGAAGGGGGGGGAGAAGTTTTGTTCTTTTTGACTGCTGAGAATACAAAATCTAAAAATTTCCGCGGGGCACATCCCATTGCCTCGGGGGGCGATGTCCCCTCCGAGCCACTCCCTGAATTCAACACTGAATCTAACTACACTGTAAAAAATTGACCCTTTTGCTGCATCGTCACTTTTATAGAATATCTTTCTTTTGACCCATGAGAATGCTCCATAATTGGGTGAAGTAATCGTTTCTATAAAAGCTGTGGAGTGACGATGCAGCAAAAAGGTACAATTTTTTACAGTGTACGTCATTTGACTTCATGTATGACCTTTATATTTTGCGCCGAATTTCAACTTGCCTTTCTGAAGTCCATTAGCATTAAGGCTGGGATTACGGTGCCTCGCTATCTTAAATCTTATGCTCGATCGTAAAATGAGCGTTTCTACCTTCTACGATGAATAGTAACTTTGTATTACGTTGTGTCCGAGTAAGACACCTTGCAGTCAGCCAATCAAAAGCTGTAGTTACATTTGTTGTGAATGCGCGCGCATCCACTTGAGCTTAAACTTACGACAGCTTTCTGCAGTCGTAGATCGTGGGGCGCCGTTTACGCTTTGTTTACATCGTAACTCTCTACCTAGATCTTAAGTGAGACATCGTAATTGCAACCTAATTGCTCACTATTTTAATTTATTTTGGCAACAAAGTTTTGTAACACGTTTGACGACTGACGAGAAAGTTTTTGATTACTTGTTTTGACTGGTGTACTTTCGATATATACAAAAAATTTTGTTATGACTCATTGAATTCTGAAGACTAGGGCAATAATTAAGAACACTTTTTATCGTTGTCATTGTCTAAATAATACAAGATGGGTATGTTTATTTTATTTTAACAAGTGCTTATTTTTGTATTTTGAAGACTGACTGTTATTTACTTAAAAACACAGGTAACTTCGAGTACGGTTTGTAAAAAAAGACGAACTTTTGTTGCTTTGCACTTTTCTGATTTTATCTCTACTGACAAAAAATTCTATTAACCATCTACTTGAAATCCCGGATTTAACCGGCATCCAAGAACTCGTTTCAGGATGATTTGAGAACAGTGTTGTTTCGGTTTCCATCTTTATATGCGATTATTTTTGGTCTTGATAAATGCTTCAGTGCTCTGTGATAAAGGCATACATCATTTATCAGTTGTATATTCTAATACAGTTTTCTTACTGATAGATATTTAAGTTAGAATTTTTAAGATGTGAGTGATTATTAATTAGGCAAAATTTGAGATTTTGCTCCGGTTAAACTGATTGTTAATGAATCGAGTGTGTTTCCATTTACACACTTAATGTAAAAGATTTCAAGAGTGTATTTTCTTTACTGCCTTACATTGGACTGCAAATGTACCCTTTACATGGCCAGCATAATAATACAGTGCGTTTATAAAGTCCTTCACCCATTTTGATATTTAATAACTCATAAAATAATGAAGATATAAACAAACTTATGGCATTTATTGATGGAATAGCTCATATATTTTCCTTTTAAGGTTTGACTATCTTTACTTTTGCAAATATTGTCTGCACGTGTAGTTAATTTCAGATAATTTCATTTTTCAGTCTAAATATCTGTACTTTTCTAAATATCGTCTGCTTATTAATTGCATTTTTCTCTTTTGTTTTTGGCAACTATTGCAGTGTTATGTTTACTTTTGATGTGTTTGTTCTATGTTACTTTTGTATGTGGTGTTTTATTTGAGCAGATATTAAGGAGAATGCATATACCACAAGAGAAAGCACAAATTTTATGCTGGTTCATAGAAACAAAATCGATAGTGCAAGCACAGAGAAATTGCAGAAGAATTTATCAAAATATTTTCCATCCAAAAGAAGCATCTCATTGAGGTACCACCGTTTGTAGTCTTTGAATGAATTTTCCAGGAAGATGGATTGGGCGAGGAGGCCACCTTGACCACCCAGATCATCTGATATAAATACACGTGATCTACACTTTGATTTTAGTGAAAACTATAATTTCTTTTATCAAGATGAGATTCAGTCTGGGCATTGGGTGTCAACATCCTGCACACTATATACAGCAATGGTTTGTTTTGTTCATGATGAAATCTCTCACTCTATTCCCATAGTTGTGGTATCGGGTCAATCCATGTAAAATCATCCAGAAAAAGATGTTGCTCGATAATTTTGATTTTTTTAATTCTTTGCCAGTTAGTTTATTGTATTTTTAACCCTTTCATTCCCAGTGAGTCCAAATGGCATCATGACATTATTTATTTTATTTCTATATTTAATTCGGATATTTCGAATTCATACCAGAAAATTAAAATAGAAATACTTGTTTTATGTAATAGCAAAAATTTCATAATTAAATAAAGAGAAATTTATCATTGAACTTTTCTGATATAAATACACGTGAACTACACTTTGATTTTAGTGAAAACTATAATTTCTTTTATCAAGATGAGATTCAGTCTGCGCATTGGGTGTCAACATCCTGCACACTATATACAGCAATGGTTTGTTTTGTTCATGATGAAATCTCTCACTCTATTCCCATAGTTGTGGTATCGGGTCAATCCATGTAAAATCATCCAGAAAAAGAAAAAAATGTTGCTCGATAATTTTGATTTTTTTTTAATTCTTTGCCAGTTAGTTTATTGTATTTTTAACCCTTTCATTCCCAGTGAGTCCAAATGGCATCATGACATTATTTATTTTATTTCTATATTTAATTCGGATATTTCGAATTCATACCAGAAAATTAAAATAGAAATACTTGTTTTATGTAATAGCAAAAATTTCATAATTAAATAAAGAGAAATTTATCATTGAACTTTTCTGATATAAATACACGTGATCTACACTTTGATTTTAGTGAAAACTATAATTTCTTTTATCAAGATGAGATTCAGTCTGCGCATTGGGTGTCAACATCCTGCACACTATATACAGCAATGGTTTGTTTTGTTCATGATGAAATCTCTCACTCTATTCCCATAGTTGTGGTATCGGGTCAATCCATGTAAAATCATCCAGAAAAAGAAAAAAATGTTGCTAGATAATTTTGATTTTTTTTTAATTCTTTGCCAGTTAGTTTATTGTATTTTTAACCCTTTCATTCCCAGTGAGTCCAAATGGCATCATGACATTATTTATTTTATTTCTATATTTAATTCGGATATTTCGAATTCATACCAGAAAATTAAAATAGAAATACTTGTTTTATGTAATAGCAAAAATTTCATAATTAAATAAAGAGAAATTTATCATTGAACTTTTCTGATATAAATACACGTGATCTACACTTTGATTTTAGTGAAAACTATAATTTCTTTTATCAAGATGAGATTCAGTCTGCGCATTGGGTGTCAACATCCTGCACACTATATACAGCAATGGTTTGTTTTGTTCATGATGAAATCTCTCACTCTATTCCCATAGTTGTGGTATCGGGTCAATCCATGTAAAATCATCCAGAAAAAGAAAAAAATGTTGCTCGATAATTTTGATTTTTTAGCTCACAGGCTATCATAGCCTGAGAGCTTATGTGCCTGTCCGTTCTGTATGTATGTGCGTAACGCGATAACTCATGATAAAAATATCGGATCCACTTGAAATTTTGTATATACGTATATCCTGATAAGGCGCTTCCCTGATTAGTTTTTGGAGTTCATTCGATATGTATAAGAGGGGGAACGGGGGCTCATGCCCCTTCCCTTAATGGATATAAATGGGTTTTTCATGCAGAATTAACAGTTTTTGTCCAAAATTTAGATATAGGATCATTCTGATGAGGCGATTCCGTGACTGTTATTATGTGTTCATTGAATAAGTATAAACAGGGGGAATGGGGGGCTCATGATCCCCCCTTAATTGATATAAACGGGATTTTCATGCAGAATTAACAGTTTTCGTTCAAAATTTAGATATAGGATCATTCGGATGAGGCGATACCGTGACTGTTATTATGTGTTCATTGAATAAGTATAAACAGGGGGAACGGGGGCTCATGATCCCCCCTTAATTGATATAAACGGGATTTTCATGCAGAATTAACAGTTTTCGTTCAAAATTTAGATATAGGATCATTCGGATGAGGCGATACCGTGACTGTTATTATGTGTTCATTGAATAAGTATAAACAGGGGGAACGGGGGGGGGCTCATGCCCCTCCCCTTAATTGATATAAACGCGATTTTCATGCAGAATTAACAGTTTTCGTTCAAAATTTAGATACAGGATCATTCTGATGAGGCGAGTCCGTGGCTGTTATTAGGTGTTCATTGAATAAGTATAAACAGGGGGAAGGGGGGTTCTAATGCCCCTCGTCTTAACTTGCATAAATGGATTTTTCAATCAGAATTGTCAGATTTCGTTCAAATCTCTGAATAGTTTTGGAAGTTTAATGGTTAAGTATAAAAGAGGGGAATAACTCCTCTTAAATTATATAAATGCTAAATGGGTTATTAAGAATTATCCGATTTGCTTTGAATTTTGGATATAGATTTTTTAATATGATAAAGCATGTACTTGATAGTTTAGGAAGTTCAATGATTAAGTATAAAAAAGGAGAAAGAGGAGAACTGTTTCCCCTTCTTATTTTTTTTTCTTTTCGAACGGAATTAACGAAAATACAAGGCTGTAATATACAATTAGTATGCGTAGCCTGTGAGCTCAATGCCATCAGTTTAACTGGGCAATATTCTTTTTATTTAATTCTTTGCCAGTTAGTTTATTGTATTTTTAACCCTTTCATTCCCAGTGAGTCCAAATGGCATCATGACATTATTTATTTTATTTCTATATTTAATTCGGATATTTCGAATTCATACCAGAAAATTAAAATAGAAATACTTGTTTTATGTAATAGCAAAAATTTCATAATTAAATAAAGATAAATTTATCATTGAACTTTTCTGATATAAATACACGTGGCCTACACTTTGATTTTAGTGAAAACTATAATTTCTTTTATCAAGATGAGATTCAGTCTGCGCATTGGGTGTCAACATCCTGCACACTATATACAGCAATGGTTTGTTTTGTTCATGATGAAATCTCTCACTCTATTCCCATAGTTGTGGTATCGGGTCAATCCATGTAAAATCATCCAGAAAAGGAAAAAAATGTTGCTCGATAATTTTGATTTTTTTTTAATTCTTTGCCAGTTAGTTTATTGTATTTTTAACCCTTTCATTCCCAGTGAGTCCAAATGGCATCATGACATTATTTATTTTATTTCTATATTTAATTCGGATATTTCGAATTCATACCAGAAAATTAAAATAGAAATACTTGTTTTATGTAATAGCAAAAATTTCATAATTAAATAAAGAGAAATTTATCATTGAACTTTTCTGGTGTAAATTCAGATTCTTTGAACTACGGATTTTCTAGAACGTATTTTACCATGGGTATGAAATTGTTAACAGTCTAAAACAAGGATTTAAAAAATTTTAAACCTTTTGAATTTTTTTGGCATCCATTTTTTTGTCATGTCACAAGCGGGTTTCTCATGAAAATAGTACTTTACAGAATCCTTTATAACTTTTTTATTTCTTAACATATCAAAATGATTTAAAAACCATTATATCATAGCAAACGCAGTAGTGTTTGGTATAATATGTTTAAGAAATGGAAAATGCGAATGTCTTTTTGAAATTTCTGGCAAACCAGTTGACGTACGACAGCGATTTTGTTTTCAAAAGATTGAACTCTACGAGATGAATAAAATGATAGCATTAAAAAAATTATCGCAGTTTACTGTAGTTTTTTATTTAAATTTTAACGAAAAAATGAAGACGAAAAATTCAACAAGCAATAGCTAACGTAATTATGGATGGATTAACTTCGTTTTTGGTTTATTTTTATCATCTTGATAAAATTTAGAACAGTTTTTTTTTCATCTTTGTATGTTTGACGGTTTCTGAGAAAATCGAATTTATGTCTAAAACCTCCAGTTGAATATTACCTTTTGCTGTTGCGATTGTAGTTTTTTTTATTCATTGCCACCAAATTTAACATAAAAATTGTCATGTATGTATCATAATTCATTCAAATTAAACAAATCATGAGAAAAACATGGTTATTTGTTTTATTGCGAAGCTTTTAGTTTCAGTTCTTTAAATAATAAAGTTGTGAATGCAGTGTTATTTTTTTTGTTCGAATCCATGGTTATTTTTTCAAATAACATGCATTTTATATGACCATGGATGATTTTCTCAAGTGTCCTAACATTTTGAAGTTTAGTAGTAGAAAAAATGGGGAAAAAACAAGTACATCGGAAAAAAGTATCTGGGAAAACCAAAATTTCTCTTCAGGAACTAAATGGAAGATTTTTTAACTATGATCATATAACATCCTAATTTACATAAGGAAAAGATATAGAGTAAAATAAAAACTTCACATTCTGGTCATATCTTAAATAGCATTCAATTGATTTTAAATAGGGATGTGATGTCAAATACGCATTAGAGTACCTAATTGGCTTGAAAATTTTGTTATTTTGTCTGATATGATAACCGGGCTAATGTTTATTAAAAATATATATATATTTACCTTTATTTAATTTTGTTAAATTTTATAAATCATTTCATTTTGTTATTAATTAAACTTTTCAATACTACTTGATTATCCCGTCAACCAATTTTGCCAACTTGTACAAATCATCAATTTATTCACCATGTAATTCATATTCACATAATTTTTATTTTAAATAACGAAAGAAGAAATAAATTAGTAAAACATCGATAAAAGTACAAATAAAAAGTTGAATTCAAAATCACATTATGGCATAACAAACATGGGTAACCTATTTAATGTAACATTTATGATAATCCGTTACTGGCATTTAATTTTATGATTTGGCGATAATTTTTTGGTCGAAGGGATAATCAATTATCACCGGTTTTTATTCATTATTATTTTCTTTTGAAAATAATAGAAAATAGTTAATAGAGGTACTACTTGGTTATCCCGTCGACCAAAAAACCATTGTCAAACTATAATATTATATGCCAATAATGGATGATCGTGAATGTCACATCCAATGACATTAAATACGATGCACGTGTTTAAAACGCCATTAAGGGATTTTTATTTCGACTTTTTATTTGTATTTTTTTTATTAAGATTCTAATAATTATTTTTTTGTGTTATTTAAAATGAAAATTATGTCTATATGTATAATTTTGCTATGAGTTTGGCGAAATTGGTCGACGGGATAACTAAGTAGTACCTTAATATATATGTATGTAATTGAAGTTTGAAAACTAAGTTTTTGCGAAATTGGCTTCAGAAGAATATCGCACAATGTCGTGCATATGACATCTGTGCCAAGAAAGCATCAAATGAAAAAATACATGGTGATGCAAAAAACTTTTGTGATGGTGTGAAATGAATGTAACATTTACGAACAGTAATTATTGGCATTTAAAAGTATTTTTGCTTGAGATATTGTCGAAAAACATTGCAAAGATATATTTTCCCTTTCCCTTCCATTTCCTAATGTACTAAGTTTAAAATTATGGAAAAAATCCGAGTTTACTTAAAACCGTGCATAAAAATTATAGTAATTATCCTAATTTTTCTAGTAAAAATTCTCAATTTTCCATTATTAACAAACGCTACTTTAAAATCGCAGATTTAATTGGCTAAATCGCCAAGTTGCATAATGATCACCGCCACTGAATATATAAATAATGCCATATTTGCAAACTTATCGGTCAAAAAACAGTGGAACCTTGGTTTACGGCCACCTCTGTTTTTGACAAGTTCGGTCTATGACCAACTTCAGTGATCAAAATTTTACTCTTTCGGCGTAGGATATCTCGATTTGTGACCAAAGCTGCCGAATAGTTCAGTTTGCAACCCTCACATAACTCTTGTTATAAGTCAAGTTTGGAGTAAAGTGCACGTATCAGAGTGCTTTGTGACCTTCAGTACAGTAAAAAATTTAACTTATTGTTTTAATTTTAATCAGTTTTGCGAAAATTTTAGCCTTTATTATGACTTCTAAGAATGAAAAAGTGTTTAGTGATAACAGTAATAAGAAGCTTAAGTGAATTACTGATCACTTATGAAGTCGTGACAAAACTTAAGAACGATGATAGTGTAATCAAAATAGCTAAATAATACGGTGTAGATGAACCGTCGATTACTCCGATTATAAAGAACTAGTCGGATGTGGCAACCCCAAAACTATTTTCTATCTCATGCATTTAATGCATCAAAATTCATTATTACAGTGCCAAAATCAAATGACAATCATATGTTCACCGTGAGGATTCTAAAGACATAAAATTCCAAACATTAGTTTTTGAAATAGGACTGTTGCGGATATCGGGAAAAATACAGCATATATGCGACACTTGTTGGGAGATTTACCGAAAACACACAGTGAGCAATGATATAAATCAAAGTGTGCCTAAATATCAAGTTTGATGAAAATTTGTGCATTAATTCCTGCAATAGAGATATTGTGGTAATCGAAACAATTCAGCATAGCAGCACCATGTGTTTGGTTATTGAAACCAAAACGTAAACAAAGCCGATTCATATAAAGATTAACTGATTTTAAAGTTTGATGAAAATCCGTGCGTTAATTCTCGAGATAGAACTATTGCGAAAATAATGAAAAATGCAACACTGTTAAGCCATCTGTTGAACGATTTAAATCAAAATGTAAACAGCATTAATTTATATCAGGGATTACCTGAATAATTTTTTTTAATCCCATGCATTAGTTGTTGAGATAGAGTGCCCAAAAAAATTATATCACATACAGAAAGTGAAATACAAGAATGGATTATGATCGTGAACTGAGGTTCCCCTGTATATTATATAAAAATTTAATTACAGCTGGTGATTTCAATGTCATTTTTACAAATAATCCTAGAAATGAATTTTCAGTATATTTTCATCCTTGGTTTGACGTAAATCTATTAAGGCTGTGCTTCGAGCGACTTTCTCCAAGGAAGATAATTTAAACAATAATTTTCCTGAAAATGTTCTAGAAAATTATTCAATAATTGGAATAAGCTATTCCAATAGATATCAGGAAGGAGAAATAAAAATATTTTACTTAATTTTTTTTTAATTTAAATGGGAAAATTCGTTTTTATGTGCATTGATTATAAAATTATGTTTAGCGACCTTTGGGTGCCATGATCACAAAAATCACACTAATGGCAGAAATATTTCATATTTATAACATCTGATTTTTAAAACAAGTAGATAAGAATGCCACGAATCCTATGCAAAAAGAATAAAAATTTCTGTTCGCATTATTTTTTTACAAAATATGTATTATCTAAAATTGAATCTGTCAATTTCTGTAGGAATAAATTAAAATTAATTTTGTTTTTCCACGTTTTTTGTCCATTGATTAAATAGTTCAATATTGAGCGAAATAAGAAAAAGTACTGGGAATATTTAAAAGCCACTGAGGTTTTCTTGTATTCAATATATAATTATCAAAAAATTTAAATGACTAGTATTAAAAAAATCCTCTGAAGAGCACCAAAAATGGTTAATATGTTTTAATGTATGAAAAAGTGTTTGACAAGAGCTTCTAATTGAGAATGAGAAAGGACAAGGGGTCTCTTCTTGGCTGCAATTCACTGTCAATGCCAAATTTGAAAAAAATCCTATTTGTGCTTTTTCTATATAAAAGAAATCAGTCACTGTTATGATAAAATTGTGTAGTGTAAAGGCATAATTAGAAAAGACACAGCATGATTAAACATGAATGTAAAGCAAAATAGTACCAAAAACCATAGTTCCCACAGCCAGTGTTGAATTCAGACACTTTTCTCCGGGAGGGTCTTCTGTGGTTTCGGGGGGGGGGGGGGGACACAATAGAGTTCTAAGGGGATTATATTTTCTTACCATTAAAAACACAAAATCTCAAATTTTATTGGGGGGGGGGGGGCATTTGATAAATTCGGGAGGAAATGTCCCCCCGGCCCACCTCCTGCATTCAACACTGCCTGCAGCGTATCACATTCACGCAGTCCCACCATAAACTGTTGCAGTGTAAAACAGCACAGAAAACTGATTTGTAGTGCAGTTGCAGTGCAGAGTCAACAATGCAGTTAACATGTAAAGCACAATTGAAAGTTTTATTAAAAAGTAAAGATAGAAATTTTTACGCTAATTTCTTTTATATGGAAAAAGCGCAAATATGATTTTTTTCAAATTTGGCATTGACAGTGAATTGCAGCCAAGAAGAGACCCCTTGTCCTTTCTCATTCTCAATTAGAAGCTCTTGTCAAACACTTTTTCATACATTAAAACATATTAACCTTTTTTGGTGCTCTTCAGAGCATTTTTTTAATACTAGTTTAGCAATATATGAACTAAATTTTTATAATAGGTATTTTTATGAAAAAGATTAAAAACATTGTTTAAAATAAGATTAAATGTATCATTTTTACAGTGGAAAATTGTCTTTTTTGACATAAAACTTTTAATAGAAGAAAGTAAAACTCACCTTTACATTTATTTTCCTGAATATATACCCTAATGAACTATTCTCAGAAAAAATATGAAACATTTAGAGACGCTCCTTCTTTTTCTATAATTAGTCAAAGTTGGCAACTCAGCATCAAAACGCTAAATTTGAAGTTCAACATCTAAAAAGGACTGGCTAAAAAATTATGAAAATTTAACAGGATAACCTTTTTATGGATGTAAACATGTACCAAAAATATTATGAGTGATACGTACATGGTTTTAAAAATATGGAACTTTGAAATTGGCTTGAAAATCCATTTGTTTACATATATTTCCACACCATGAAGAACTCATAATGCATAATATATTCTGCTCATTTCTTCAGATGCCTCTTTTTAAAATATAAATAACTTTTTTACATAAATATAATTATATTAAAACTTAATTTATGCTCACAAATTTAATATTTCATTTATTTTTAAGCCAGGATTAAGTGAATGTGAGTATTAATTTTACGATTAAGAAGAAATTTACAAATTCTCTTCTGTTAAATTCTATGACTGAGAACAATTTTTCTTTTCCTGTCCTGTTTATTTTTTAGTGTTCCTGCTAGGCCATTTTTGGAGGGCGCAGCACCCCGCCCCTTTTAAAATCGGCTAATCCCGCCCCGCCCTTTCAAACATCGACAAAATGCGCTCTTCTGATATTAAAAGATAGTCGAATGTGCCCTGAATCTTTCCCAGCAATCGCTGCGATTGTTCAAGATTTTCCTCAATCCACGAATTAGAGAAACTCCACTTCAAAAATATCCTGTTTTTTTTTTCCCATCAACTTGTCATAGCTTCCAGCTAAATTACGTATGCTTTCTATTTTACAAATCCCCTTTCTCTGGTGGGTGGAAATCCTGGGTGGTCAGGGAAAGTTAGAACTGGAACTGGACAATAGCATTGTTTGAGCTATGCCCCCTGTTCCTTGCACTGTGATGCTATCTTTTGAAATCCAATTCAGTATCCTTATCTTATAACTTTTCTTTCCACCGCTATTTCAGGGAGCAAGATTATGCATCGATTCTGCTATTGTACAAGCATAAACCAACAAAAACAAACACACACGAAAAAAAAAAATCGTAGTAGGTGACGGCATTTTATTTCTTGTCTAGAGTAGGTAAACTCCCACCATATGCAGGAGTGTGTGAATAAAAAACTGCGCTCGGAGCAAAGTTTCAATTTGGCGCCCCCTACCCCTCCTTTTTCTTTTAACAGCCCCAAAATGACGCTGGTAGTATAAATTCGGTGCCCCTAAACTTCCGCGCCCGACGCGGCAGCCTCCTTCACCCCCCCCCCCCCCCTTTCGCACGGCGCTGACCATGCGGCCCTGCTTCTTTCTGTGTTCTTTTATTCAGCAAAATTAATGAATACCATGTGAATGTCATCTAAATTGAACCTTTACCCGGAAAAAAAAATCCCTTTCGGCATGGCCTATAGGCGGAGGTAGATTTTGAAAAATTTTCATCTCAACAAAAAAGAAAAAAAAAATGATTAGAGATAAACCCAGTTTAACTACTTTATTCTGCCGCTTTAAAAAAATTTTTAATTTCATTTTTCTGTAAGAACTGGTTTTATCAAAATCGACTTAAACGAAATTCTACTCAAATGCCCATTTTGGCAACATATTTTGAATTATCTTCTTACTTTATTTAAAAAATTGACCAATATGCTCATTATATAGTTCCTAAATAACAAAAAACTGTTAATTAAATTCGTTTGACAGCAAAATTGAATTTAAAAATGAGTCATAAGTCATAAAATAACCAATTTATTATTTTAATACATCCACAATTCTTTAATCAAGATCGCTTTGAGAAATTTTATGCGAAGTGCCAACTTTGACAGATTTTTTTAAAAATATATATTTAGCCTTTATCAAAAATCTGACCAATACGGCACATTACACAGTTCCTAAATAACAAATAACTGTCAATTGAATGCGTTTGAGAGCAAAATTGAATTTAAAAGTGAGTCATAAAATAAACAATTTGTTATTTGAATACAACCTCAATTCTTTTATCATGATCGCTTTGGGAAATTTTTTTTGCGAAGTGCTTACTTTGACAGCTTTTAAAAAATATATATTCACCCTTTATCAAAATATCGACGAATACGCACATTATATAGTTTCTAAGTAACAAAAAACTGTCAATTGAATGCGTTTCAGAGCAAAATTGGATTTAAAAATGAGTCATAAAATAACCAATTTGTTATTTGAATACCCACAGTTCATTAATCATGATCGCTTTGGGAAATTTTGTGCGAAGTGCCCATTTTGGGAGCCTTTTCTGAAATATATTCTGCCTTTATCAAAAAACTGGCCACTCCGTCACATTATATAGTTCCTAAATAAGAGAACCTGTAAATTGGATGCGTTTGAGAGCAAAAAAAAAAAAAGATTTTAAAATGACTCGGTAAAAACGCAATTTCTTAAATTTCCTCAAATTTTAATCACTATAACTTCGTGAAATTCTGTTCAAAATACCCTTTTTGGCAGCCTTTTAAAAAATATATTCTGCCTTTATCAAAAAACTGGCCAATACGTCAAGTTATATAGTTCCTAAATAATAGGACCTGTAAATTGGATGGGTTTGAGAACAAAAATGAATTTTAAAATGACTCAGAAAAAACGCAATTTGTTATACTTAATCAATATTTTAATGACGATAACTTCGGGAAATCTGTTCAAAATACCTTTTTTGGCAGCCTTTTTAAAAATATATTTCACTTTTATCAAAAAATTGGCCAATACGTCGCATTATATAGTTCCTAAATAAAAGGATCTGTCATTTAGATGAGTTTAAGATCAAAAATGAATTTTAAAATGAGTCAGAATATAAGCAGTTTGGATTTGAGGTTTTTTCTCCGACTCCTATTTTTGTTTAATTAATTTTTGCTATAAGAATTGGTTCTATGAAAAACTTGTCAATATAAAAGTTGTAGATATTATTGTGAAGATGTAAAATAAATTTAATTAGATTTGATTGCTTAAGAATTGAGTAAGTTATGGGTTTTTTTCTCTACCCTTTTTCTTTTCGTTTTTATTTTTTTTCACCGATAAAAATTGGTCCTATCAAAAACTTGTAAATACAAAAGTTTTAGATAATATTGAGTACATTTATATAAAATTTAATTGGATTTGATATCTTGAGAATTGACGAAGTTATGAATTTTTTTCTCCCAAAAACCAAGTTTTTTTCGCCCCTTGAGTCCATTTTTAACTTTATCAAAAATCTGTCATGCATAAACTTTTGGCCCATTCTTCAGAAGTAATATAAATTTTAAACTGATTCTATATCTATTTTAATTTAGAAGTTATCGCGTTTTTTCTGTTTTCACAAAACCCCTCCTAACTTCCACCCCTTTGGTCCGATTTTGCCCATTAACGAACTCGACCGAGATTTTAAGCTCCTTGATTTTATGTAAAAGTTTGAAGAAGATCTGAGCATAATTATGAAAGTTATCGTGTCTAGAAGAAAGTGATATACACCGATAGATAGATAGATATATAAACTTTTTTACTGATGGTAGTTTTAGGGTCTAGGAGTCATGATTCGTGTAGATCCGCAAAAATTTTTCAGAAATTCCAACATGGGAGAGAATGCAATAGGTAGTATTTCATACGAAATCTACCTAAAAATGTCAGAGATAAATAAAACGATAATAAAAAAACTTGAATCATATTTGAAGTAAACACAGAAAAATAAACCTGCCCTGTTTATACAACGTTTAAATAATAATAATAATTGTATGGTCAGAATCGGTCTTCATAAAATGATCCCGGTACAAGAAATATTTTCGGGGTCTTGAATTTTTACTATATGAAAAAAAGTCTAGCCCAGATACTACCATTCTATTCTTCAGAAGTCCTTTTCTGTTTAAAGGTATTTTAATCTTTTTTGGAATCCCTATAAACACGAGTATTACGTACGTACTTTGCACTTATCGCACCCTTTGTATGATTAGCCTACAAGTAATTTTGAAGAATTATGCAAACACGCCAAACAAACTATAATTTTTTTAATTCTCTTTAATATGCAACTACAAGTGAAGTTTTAACCTTTTAACTATTGAATAAAAAATTTCATGCATACACTATTTAATAATAATAATAATAATACTTAAAAGATGCATACACTATTTAAAAAAAAAAAAAAAAAAGCTATGCAGTAATTGACATGAACCCTCAAAAATATTTTTTTTTCAACCTGCAACTCGTTATATTTTTACTGTTTCAACTGAACTCAAAAAATATTTTCTCTCCCCCCCCCCTCCTCATCTCCGAAAATTAAACCAAAAAGTGAATTCTTCCCTAGCCCCGCGATCTTTTGCTGAAAAAAAAAAGACTAAAAGGAGAAATATGCACAAGGGCATCCTTCCCTCGCCTTAACTCCGATAGCCATGTCATGCCTTAGTATTTCAGAAAAGCTGTATCTTTCTTTTCATTTTAACTAATAAAACTGTGTGGTATCAATATATATATGTATCAATGGAAACGAAAACCTGATTTCATCAAATCGCTCAAGTTTGAGAAAATAAATAAATAAATCTTCATTCTTGCTTTTTTTAATTTACAGATGCACATATTATACAAACATGAAACTACATTAGTGAATTATGTATGTTGCCTTACTTTTGAACGCAATCGAAATTTGACATATATGCGAAAAAAGTACAGCTGTTAGATTGTTTATAAAAGGAATAAGACATGCCTTATTTTGATAAACAACGTAGAAGCCAAAGTGGCACAACTAACATATTCAACTTTGCAGTTTGTCGATATGTCAGCAGTTTTATCATAATTAGCAACTTATGTTCTTTATTTATGCATTTATTTACATACACTTAATGACGCCAGATTAGATGCCTACATGACCCGAAATTTCCAAGATCCGGCCCTCGGATCCGGTGAAAATAAATAATAAAAATAATAATAACAATGGCCGATATAAAAGTTAAAAGTTCGGTTATGTCCATACAAAAAATAATTATTGGGCATTTACGGTATTAAAGCTAAAAGTTTGGCACGGAATTTAGAGGTCTGCACGTACCTGGCTCGTACTCGGTCCGGCGGAACGTATGCGCATTTTCAAAAAGGCCAAGCCGGCAAAGAAAAAAAAAAATAATAATAATAATAATAATCGGGCATAATTGCCGGGTTGATAAAAAAAATTTAGCTGGTCAACCGGCCTGATATAAAGATTTAAGCAAAGACGATAAAATATGAACTATTTCCAATGAATATGACTTTAACGAGAATAAGAATAAATGGCAGTAACGAGCTGATGCTACTTTGACAATATCAATACAGAAATGTAACTTATCCAATGTAGAGATCGGCATCGGACAGTTACAATATGTCTGACCCGGACAATATATTTTTTAGCAGACTCATGCCTGGCCGATATCAGGCTTGTATTGTTTTTCTACATAGTCGAGCTGGCCGGAACTGGACTTAATTGTACTTAAGAAGTGTAAAGCAGATCTATCTCCATAAAGGCTGTTTTTTACTTTTTCGATTTTATTTTCAAGTATTTTTAAATAGGACACTTTCAGTTTCGGAATCGATTTTGGAAATAAAAACACATTCTCATAAATCAGCCCCCCTCCCCCCCCAAAAAAGAAAAAATATAGAAACCGCCTTTGTAGCGTTTGACTGCAGCTATACAATGCAACCGAAACAAACAAACAAAAAAATAGTTAAAAATATCGAAATTAAAAAACTTCTTTATAGGATTAGCATTAGCGAGCGGGTCTATTCGCGTGATTGACCGTCATAGGCAAGTTCTTTTTTACACATTTTACTTTATTTCAAGACTATTTAAGAATGTGTGTTTTATGTCAAAACGTTTGTGCCAAGCTTTGCATGGTTTTATCGATTTTTGCATGGACCAAGCTGAGACAATGATTTTCACACGGTCGGGACCGGGACTGAATTTTTGTGACATTCTTTGCTATTTTACACAATTTAGTTTTTTCCTTCACCCACGTTTGTCATATTTCTTTTACCTCATCAGTTGGTTCTGATCTAGTGGGAGAGAAAACGCCTTCCCGCATTCTTGAATAGAGAATGCCCCTGGAAAAGTCCCAAATTAATTAAAATCTATTGAGACGGGGCAGTATGTCGGTGGAAGTAGGGACGGAGGGGGTGGATAGTCGTCACAAAGTCTGTTTTCCTCCCTCAATAAAGTATATTGCATCTTATATGTACAATAGATGCTTTTAAAGGAAGGAAATTTCGGTGGCTGAGGTCAGTTTCCTCAGTCAGAAGTGCTGCTCTGAAACTGCTAAACGTCGGTACATCTGGTAAATTCCCTGCTTGTTTTTTCCGATGGTAAAAAGCTTAAATGCCTCGTGATAATGAAGAAAGAAAGTTGTCAGCAAAAAATGATTTAAACAAAGATAAGTTATTTTTTCTTTTACTAAATATTAACCAATATTTTTATTGTTATATTTTGATTTAATGGTATAGGTAGTTTAAAACCTCGAC
This sequence comes from Maratus speculifer, assembly GCA_964019185.1. Taxonomy (NCBI): domain Eukaryota; kingdom Metazoa; phylum Arthropoda; class Arachnida; order Araneae; family Salticidae; genus Maratus; species Maratus speculifer. The sequence goes on from OZ025299.1 coordinate 162,327,556, forward strand.
AATGTTAAAATTTAATGAAAGTTCTGAAGCCTGCCGTTTATATCGGTGTATACGAGGTCATAATTATCATTATTAATTTTTCGTATTCCATGAATTATTGACATTATTTTGTGATTAAAATCCCTATAAATAAGAATGCTTCTTGAAATATTTCAATTGTAGGGTAATAATGCTGGAGAAATATTGGCAACTTAGTTTTTATAGGGTTTTTCTTCTTTTTAGAATGTTGAATCTGCTTAGTATGTTATCCATTCTGAAGATTTTTTTTTCCCTGTCTTCGGTTGTTTTGTTTTAGAATTTCAGTTGCATACTATTTATTTAAATCGGAAATTAAATTAAATATTGATAATATTTTGAAATTTGTGAAAATCGTTATTTGCATAATGGTTCGATTAATTTTTTAAGATATTTTTTTATATACAGGGTGTTTCTAAATTCATGGTACAAACTTTAAGGGGTGATAGTACACATCAAGACAAACAATATTAAATAGGAAACTAAGGATCCCAAACGTCTTCCGAAGGAGATAGGCGTCATTAAAGTTTAGGGTCCAAAAATTCAAATGATTATAAAAAACAGAAAAATTGGTCGATTCGTTTGCGGTTTTCACTAAAATTATTCTTTATGTTAGTATTGTCTTGAAAATAAATCATAAAAATAAATTTCAAAAATTGTCGATAGAGGGCGCTTTAGACTTTGAAGTAACGAACAACTATTTTTTGCCGTTATTTTTTGCATCTCATTAATTTTTTAGAAGCTTAGACATAAACTTGAACTTTGAGCACAAAATCTAAATCTCTGGGAGTGGTTAAGTAGCGCAAACTGAACTGTAGGGAGAGGTTCAAATTTCAAATGATTATAAAAAACGGAAAAATTGGTCAATTGATTTGTAATTTTCACCAAAAGTATTCTTTATGTCAGTATTATTGTGAAAATAAATTATAAAGATAAAATTCAAAAATGCCGATAGAGGGCGCTTTCGACTTTGGAGTAAGTACAACTATTTTTTTACCGTTATTTTTTGCATCTCATAATTTTTTTAGAAGCTTAGACATAAACTTAAATTTTGAGATGAAAATCTGAATCGTTGGAGTGGTTAAGTAGCGCAAACTGAACTGTGTTCAATGGGGGTATGAAGGTTCAAATTTCAAATGATTTTAAAAAACGGAAAAATTGGTCGATTCGTTTGCCGTTTTCGCTAAAACTATTCTTTATGTCAATATTTCCTTGAAAATAAATTTTAAAGATTAATTTAAAAAAATAACGTTAGAGGGCGCCTTAAAATTTAGAGTAACCAACAACTATTTTTAACCGTTATTTTTTGTATCTAATTAAATGCTTGCAAATGCTTAGATTTAAATTTTGAGCTCAAATTCTAAATCGATGGGAGAGGTTAAGAAGCGCAAACTGAAATGTGTTCAGGAGTTGAAATGTTACCCTCCCCACCCCTCGAACACATTTCAATTTTCCGCTACTTAATTACTCACAACGATGCAGATTTTGAGCTCAAAATTTAACTTTGAACATTTACAAGCATTTAATTAGATACAAAAAATAACGGTTAAAAATAGTTGTTGGTTACTCTAAAGTTTAAGGCGCCCTCTAACGGTATTTTTTGAAATTAATCTTTAAAATTTATTTTCAAGGAAATATTGACATAAAGAATAGTTTTAGCGAAGACGGCAAACGAATCGACCAATTTTTCCGTTCTTTATAATCATTTGAAATTTGAACCTCCCCACCCCCATTGAAAACAGTTCAGTTTGCGCTACTTAACCACTCCCAACGATTCAGATTTTAATCTCAAAATTTAAGTTTATGTCTAAGCTTCTAAAAAAATTCATGAGATGCAAAAAATAACGGTAAAAAATAGTTGTACGTTACTCCAAAGTCTAAAACGCCCTCTATCGGCAGTTTTTGAATTTTATCTTTATAATTTATTTTCAAGATAATACTGACATAAAGAATAATTTTAGTGAAAATCGCAAATCAATTGACCAATTTTTCCGTTTTTAATAACCATTTGGAATTTGAACCTCCCCCCACAGTTCAGTTTGCGCTGTTTAACCACTCCCAACGATTTAGATTTTAAGCTCAAAATTTATGTCTATGCTTCTAAAAAAATTTAATGAAATGCAAAAAATAACGGTAAAAAATAGTTGTTCGTTACTCCAAAGTCTGAAGCGCCCTCTATCGGCATTTTTTGAAATTACCTTTATAATTTATTTTCAAGGCAATACTGACATAAAGAATAGTTTTAGTGAAAACGGCAAACGAATCGACCAATTTTTCTGTTTTTTATAATCATTTGAATTTTTGGACCCTAAACTTTAATGGCGCCTATCTTCTTCGGAAGACGTTTGGGACCCTTAGTTTCCCATTTAATATTTTTTGTCTTGATGTATACTATCATCCATTAAAGTTTGTACCATGAATTTAGAAACACCCTGTATAATAAGAAAATATGTTAAATAGTCTTCAATTTTATTTTTAATTACAAACTTGAAGAAATTATGTATAATAACTTCAGTTTTAAAATCTGTAAATAAATTTGTAAATTAAACTTATAATGCGAAAAGTAGTTTGGCTATGAATATATCATGATCATGGGGGGGAGGGGGGAAACACTACACGCAGGGCCATCATAATATTTGGTTGGAAGATAAATCCCTATAAATGTAGTTATGCCCATCGAAACTCGACTTTTGATTTATTTTATTTTATTTTATTTTATTTTAATTTTTTGCGTTTTATTCACGTTTTGCACCGATTTTTTAAAATTGTTAAAATGAATTGTATCTTCTAGCGCAATGTAGTTAATTTTGCGCTCTTTTCAATAAAGTTTATTTGGAATTTCTACAGCAATTTTTTATTTTATTTTATTTTTTTGTGAATTTTTGAATGCGATTATTAATAATTTTTCGCCCCAGCGTCGTTTTTAAAATATTGTTAAAAGAAATTCAATTTTAAACTTTTAACCTAATATTAAATTTTGTCTTCCATCATTTTTTATTTCATAACAATTTGAAATTTGATTTTTAACGCAATTTTTGGCGTTTTTTCGCATTCTACAGCTTTTATCTTTATTAAGATTTTTATGATTTCAAACTTTTAAGCATACTATAATAAATATATTTTCTTTTCTATTAAGATCTATTGAGATTTTCAGCCTTTTTATTATCATTATTACTTTTGGAGCGTTTATAAAAGGAATTCAATTTCAAATTCTTACCAAATATGATAAATTTTGCCTTCTAAATTTTAAACAATTTTGAAGAGTTTGATTTTTTTTTTTAAGAAATTCAGTTTTAAACGTTTAACTTAATATAATAAACTTTAACTTGCTTGATTTTTTTTTAGTAATTTTAAATGGGATTTTACTGTTTTTTCACGTTCAACTGCAATTTTTTGACATTTGTAAAAAGAATTGGGTTTCAGACTTTTAGCCTAATATACAAACTTTTGTCCTCTGCGATTTTCAAAGTTTTTTCTTGATTGCTATTTTCACTGCAGTGTAATTTTGTTGTAAAAGGAATTCGGTTTAACCACGGCCAAACTCCATGAGCGCTTCCGTTCCTTATACGGCCTTGACAATCACCCCTTAGTTTCGGAATCATCATTCGCCGCTAGGTGGCTTGATACTGACTGTAAATAATGCTTACTGAACGTTACTTTTACACATAAAAATACGAAAAACCTCGCTGTGTATGGGTTATAAAAGATGTATATTTTGTATGGCCGTTCTTTTTCTATAGACAGAAAAAACAAAAATTTAGGAATAAATAAATACTATGCTTTATGCAATTAAAAATATTTTTAATAACACTCTACCATAACATCGAAAACAAAAATTATAATTAAATTTTTACTTTTATTTACATTTAAATTCTTGATTACTTGAAACACTGAGGATTCTGACCATAAAATAAACAATAAAACATTTTTTAAAATGATATCTACCGTTTCAAAATATCAAAAAAATTAACCAAAACTTTATCAAAAGTGAAAAAAAACTCTTTGAAATAAGAATAACTTTTTAGAATATTTAATACCGTACTTCGGATGAAAAATATAGATATATAAATTTGATTGCAGATAATTCACACTATAATTTTAAATATATGAGGTACAGAAGATGAAGTGCACTGGGAAATATTAATATATATGTATATTTATTTATAATTATAGATTTCTATTATGTTAAAAAATATTTTAAGGGAAATTATAAAATCAAATATTTGAATTCTGGACAGTCATATTATAAAACATATAATACATTTAAGAAAAAAAAAAGTGTTGATCTGAAATATACAAGCATATAGAAAAATTCACAAACTTGCATATAAAATTAAATATTTTAACTTTGTACAGTCATAGGATTAAAGTATATGATAAAAATAAGAATGTAACTACATGGTTTCATTATATAAGCAAATCTTTTTGCCGCTATCCGGCAAGGACAAAATAACGATTTTTTCAATACATGGAAATCTACACTATTCTTAATTATTTTTTAAAATATGGATATATACATATATATACATTGCAAACAATTTTCAATAAATTTGAGCCATTATATGTGCTGCTCTGAAGTTACAACCGTACAGAAAAACAACACACTTACATATTAAATGAAATATTTTAACTTCGGACAGACATGGCAATAAAGTATACGATGAAAATAAAAATATATTTACATGTTTCAAAACATAAACAAATGAAGCAAACTTTTTCGACAATATTGGGCAATGGGCAATGACATCGTATCGATTTTTTTTCTAAAACATGGGTATTTATATGTATCTCAATTATTTAAAAAATATTAATTATCTGTACATTGCAAACAATTTTGCAAATAATTTAACCATTATAGGTGCTGATCTTAAAAAAAAAAAAAAAAAAAATGTAATATTAACTATTTTAATTCTGGAAAGTCATCGTATAAAAATGTCTGATGGAAATAAAAGTGTATTTTATTATTATTATATAAAATATAAGTTTGTCTTTCACATGAAAATTTTCCCTGGATATAGCTTTCAAACATTTATTTCTTAAATCTAAATTTGAAGGAAATTCATAAAAAGAAATTCTTGTTTTTTTTTTTTTGCTATATCGGAAGTGCAGTATGGAACACAGCAATGAACCATTTTGTATTAAAAAAGAAATCCGAAATCGCACATTCATTCAAGTTTTGCTTAACGAAATACTATAGTAAAGTCCAAGGCGATAAGGAAATTCCCCCTTTTGACTCAGTCGTTATAAAGCGCCCCCTACGATTCTCCGGGGTGAAAGAGGATTCCGCGAAAACAAAGGCTTTTCGAGCGTTTGTTACGGCCGTATAAGGAGAGGGAGAGGAGGACATTGAGTTCGGCCGTGGTTTAACATTTAGCGTAATATAGTATTTAATATCTTCCGTGATGTCTTTATTCTAAGCAATTTTTCATGTTTCATGCCGACACTTTTTTTTCTTTTTTTTTTACATGTGTGAAACAATTTCTGTTACGATGTCTCAGCTCGCTGTACAAAATTTTGTTATCTGCGATTTTTTTTAAAGTTTTACAGCGATTTACCCATTATAGTAAATTTAGGTCTCTTTTCAATAAAATTTATTCGGAATTAGTGCAGAGATTTTTAAATCTTTCGCGATTTTGTAACCGGTTCGGGCAACGTTGGGTTAGTCAGCCAGTTTAACAAACTAAAATACAGTTTGCATTCACATTTTTGTCAAGCTGTATGCCCTCCTTCTCCCCTCCCCAGAGAAAGGGGTAATTTCTAGTCCATAATTTATGCAAAATCTGCAAAAAATTCTCGCTTTTACATTTCTATTATTTCTTAATCTGGGATATACATCCTTTTATATTTTAACAGATTTCTTATTTCTCAAATGTATGTATCTCCCCACCCCCTTTCCGAAATTTCTTTTCTTCGTTTTAATCAGCTCCACAATTTAGTTAAATGTTTAAACAGAGTTCATTCTAGGATTAAGGGCAGGCAGGGCGCGCTTTGCTATAAAAGGGCACTTTGGGGGGAAAAGAGCACATTAATGCAATTATAAATAATCACCTAATTAATCTCTCTCCCCCCCTACCCCATCCCCCAAAAAGTATTTGCTTCTTCCCCTTTAACCCCCCCCCTAATATTTTGCAGTGACAATATAAAGCAATCCTCTTAATTTCCCTTTCTAGAATTTTATATTTCCCCAGACCATAATTTTTACGTTTTTAGGTTATTAATTTTTTGCATTAATGCTGCGGTGATTTTTTTTACTGCAACTGAACGCATTTTTTGCTAAATTTTGCGATTCCCGTTATTAAAAATTCAAGTTGAAAGAGTGTCTGATCGATCTCTATACCTCTATACAACGCATACGACTAAGGGCGTTCGAAGTATCTATTTGGCGCCCCCCCCCATCATCACCAGCCAACTGTTTCTTATAAAAAACTAAAAATGACGTTGGTACTATAAATTTGGTGCCCCCTAAATTTCCACGCCCGGGGCGACCGCCTCCTTCACACGGCGATGCGGACTATTTGAATATTACCTGGATGGAAATAAAACTACAAAAATAATAAAGGATAAAGGTGTTTGTCCGTAACGTTGACGTCATTTGATGTCGGTAACAGCACGCGGTTAAATTTCGTTTTCACTGCATTTTTTAAATTTCTAAGCATAGCATATTATCAATTTTTACCTCGACAAACAGAGAAAAAAATGCACTTACAAATACAATTATTTTCAAAACTGTACTGCAATTAGTTTGAAAATTATATCGCAATCTAATATTTTTTAAATAATTTTCAAGCATGAATTTTTAAAAATCATCAACCTTGCATAGAGATTATGAAAGATAAATCCGTTTGCATTTAAGTTAAGAAGCTATTTTAATCAACTGAAAAGACCTGTTCACTATTGCTAATCCTATTGAAGAATTTTATAAAGATATCTCGGTTGCATTTCAATATTTTTAAACGGTTTTTTTTCATTGGATATGTGACATCGATCTATACAAAGACCCTTTTTTACTTTTTTGATTGAGATTGCAGTTTTTTAATGAGGACACTTTCATTTTCATAACCGGTTTCGAAAGATGAAAGCATTCTTATAAAAAATCTGCAATCAAAATTGAAAAAAGTAATAAACGGCCTTACAGATCGATATCAACTATCCAATGAAAATAAATAAATAAATAAGCCTATTAAAATGCAAACGAAATAAGTAGT